>JAPKLW010002091.1:82266-118701 GCA_026898455.1 Plectranthus barbatus
CACTTTCCTTTTAAGGAAAGCATCCAGCAGTCAATTTCTTGTAAAGAAATTGATTAAGGCGGGCACTGAAGCCAAGCACACACGTAGTTCGGAGGGAACTTTAAACTTCTCCAAAGAAAGTGGTGAAAGCAAGTTTTACGAAGGTGCACCCTTGACTCAGCCGGAGCTACACCAGGAAAGTTCGGAGTATCGGAAGATAGCCGTAAAGCAGACAGATCTTCAGGAGGCTGATTGCTTAACAGGAGAGGCAACTCTTTGTACACCGTATACTTTCTAACAAAATTCTAAGCAATTCGGCTAAGGAGTGGATGTAGATCATTTGATCGAACTACTATAAATTGTGTGTTGTCTTGTCGTTACTGCTTCTCGAGCTACTAAGTTTTAAAACCTAGTAACCACGTTACTAGTGTATAACTGAAAAGGTAACCTAAGAAAACCTTAGCCAAAAATGAAGTTGAAAATAATCTAAATACAAGAAAACGTAATATATTCCGCTGCACTTCGTGTGTGTACTTTATTGTAACCACGACGACTCTGATCATAAGGGACCAACACAGATCTTTTCCATGATTGCGTTGTACAAATAACATTGTTCATCTGTTAGCTTTTCTAAACAATCAATATGTTCAGATGCTAATTCTTCACAATTGTAGTTCAATTCATCCATTATCAGTCGATTTCCACTTTCAAAGATATATTACGGACCTAAATAGGGAAGTTCGCTAATATTTTGATGACTTTTGCCGGTCTTTTGCAATATTTTCTCTACTTCAACCAAAGGAAAGTTTTTTATATCTTCAACCGACAACATAAGAATACAACTACAAATAGACATATAAAATATAGACAAAAGATGATTAGATTATTAAATCTCAAAAGAAAAGAAAATTATAATTAGAAACAAGGTATGTTTGGAATCAAAAATTAATAAATAATATTATTTCCTATACAAAAATTATAATATTAACAATATAAATTAAAATAAAAACACCTGTGATCCTCAAGTTTTAATTCCAATGTTTTTGAGGGACGATCATCAGATCCCGTGGTCCTCGAATTGCCTGTATAAACGACTCTACCAATAACATCTTCTCAAAATGATATAATGTTAAAGATTATGAAATTAAATAAACATAATATTAATTTATATATAGAATAAATAAATACAAACCAAATAACATTGTGTCATCAAGTTTGGACGAATCTTGTAGTGTTGAGAATGGCTTAAAAACAAACTTTTGATATGGAAAGTCATCTCGCTTAATTCTTACAATTTCAGTCTTAGCATGAATCACAAACTTGTATGGATTGTTGCATGTTTTGAATTTCATTTTATTCTCATCGACTTGAATATTACAAATAACATACAATTCACTGTCGATCAATGAGTTGCCAAACCTCTTATAATCTTGACGCCTAATTGTACCATGCATACGATCTCTTGCTCGATCATGAAAAAAAAATCGTACGAACTTACAACATTAGGATCTGCGAACATGGGGCTGAGAGTAGGAACAAACAACCTTCAACTTCAAAATAAGATCTCCTCTGGTACGGCCAACTCCATTAATGCAACTTATTACACTAAAATGAGATGGCAACATAATAAAAATGATAAAATTATTCTATGGAGAATGATAAAACTTTGATTGGAAGAATAATTGAAACTAATAAATTCTCACTAATTTATGGGAGTTTTATTGATATCAAAAAGCAAATCTTTAATTTTTTGGGGGAGATAAGATATCTAATGATAAAAAATACCAAATTTATAATATTCTTGTAGATATAATATGCATTTTAAAATCTATATTCAATACACTTTTCACGAAAAGATATATAAATTCCTAAGAAAATTTTCAATCCACAAATTTTTCTTCGACATATTTATTTTTCAAAATTCAAATTTGAACTCAAAATAGAATAAGATAAATATATATATGCATATCTAACAAAATTAAGAAAAAAATTATTAGGAACAAATAAGAATTTAAATTACACACTCCAAAATAGTATCTCAAATTAATATTGCTTTTAAAAATAATTAATATGCTATATCAAAAATAGAGAAAGATAAACATATATAAATACATTCTAACAAAATTTATGATAAAGAAGAATTAGGAATAAATAAGAATCTAATATTATACAAATAATTAATATGATATATCCAAAAATAGAGAAAGATAAAAATTTATATGCATATCTAATAAATTTACTATAAAAAAGAATTATGAAAAATAAGAAATTAAAATTATACACTCCAAATTATTATCTCAAATATTGATCTATACAAATTTTTATTGAATTTTTATTTTCATAATATTTTAATAATTAAATTATTTTTCATTGAGTTTTCAATCTTCTGTACGAAAATATATATATTAATATTCCCAGAAACATTCAATCCACAAAAATATATTTGACTAATATTTTGAATGCATTTGTTTTTCAAATTCAAATTTTTTATCTCCATCTTCATCTATCTCAAATACATGTGATATCTTAAATTTAAAATAATTTACTATACATCCATATCTTTTTCATATTTATTACATCAATTCTATTTTTATGCATAGTTACTTATTATATTAATTATGTTTTAGCATTAATAGTATTTCACATATTTGTCCCCCAATTTTGTTTTAATATAAATATAGATATAGATTATACTTGCAACGGTTTGCGCGAATATAAAAAATTAAAACCGTGGCGGTGCACAAATAATCTTTTTATTTATTTATTGAAGTTAAATATTAGATGGAGGTGGGTATTCACTTTTGTATTTTTTTTGGGAAAAATAAAATGTGAAATCAAAATTAATAATTCGTATAAAAAATTAATTTATAATTGCAAAAACAAATATATGTAGAGGACTAAGATAACATATATTATTAAATAATTAGTATATATTCATAGAAATAACAATATTAAAGTGGTGTGAGTGTTGGGTTTATTATCTGGTATTTTATCCAATCTGGCAAATAGATTAATGATGCAAGTTTAAATATACGATGTCAATTAAAAGTTCTTATAATTTCAACTTGATGCCCAAACTATCATAAATATAGGTTAATTGTATTTTAAATAGTAAAGTTTGTTCAATTTTGTACAGGGAATCTAATGTTTACTAACTTATTATTCAATTACCAACGTTTTTTTATAATTTAATTCTTTTGTATTTGATTCAATATTCTTCGTATCTTAGGTAATATCATTATTCGTAATTTATTTAGTCACATTAGGGCACCGTGCTAATGTTTAGGGTTACTATTTTCATTCTCAATTGTAGTACAACTTAGTATTTGTTAATTTTTGAAGGCAAAAATTTGCGTTAGACACGCCTAAATGGTTTAGGCGTGTTTTATCCATATCCAAATGGGTTCACCAATCCCAAATAGGGTTTATTAATTCCCAATTAGGGTATATTAGATGGATTTGGTTTGGGTTAATAGATAAAACTTGTTTAAACCGTTTAGGCGTGCCTAACCTGAGACATTCTCTGTTTGTGGCAGAATGTTTACCCTGCAAACTTGCTGAAGCTTTTGAAGGAGCAACGGTCAAATTGTATGAATTTCAACTTCACCAACCATTCTATAGCATTTTCAAAAGCTGGCTGCTTTGCATATCCTGGACTTAATACTCATAATTTATCTGAAATTGTTGTTTTTCTTGGTTGTACCAATCATGAAGACGAGGTTTGCTTAAGTTTTGTTTTGTTTTTTTTTTTTTCATGTTTTTTTGCTCAATTTGAATATTTTTGAATAACTTATTTTTGTAAATGGTTGATGAGATACTGTTGCTGACCAAGTTGTCCGTGATATTTCAATCTTTTATTTTGTGTCTTTCCCAAAGGCAACCCAATATCTTTTTGTTTCATTGATGTTATTTTTGTCTTGGTCTTTAGTTTGACAACATAAATCACAAAGGGTGAGAAATTGCATTTTTTGGAATCATCATTAGTAAATCATGCTTGATTATGTGAAAACATGATAATTGTTTGTTGAAACCTTCTAGTAGTGATGTCAATTTAACTTGAAGTCGGGTTGATCCGATTAACTCAATTCAAAAAACGGGCCTACAAGTGTAATGTCACTAAGTATAGAGTGACAATAGAAACACATTTGTAATATTGAATAGACTATTTTGATGTATATATATGTATATTTAGAAGTACATATAGAAGTACTGATTGAATTTTGTTGAGGGTATTTATTTTTGAACAATAATTGAGATGAATATTGTCTATTGTAGAAGAAAACAAGAGAGAAGTTGCAGAGAAAAGTTCAATTATTAATTTTGCAAAAGTAAATTATATACAAAAAGAGAAAACTTCCTAGGAAGCTAATAATCACAACTTTTGCTAGTCACATCAACTAGCTGTGATCCACTAAATTCACAATATCCAACATAATTAAATATATATAATATAGTAGCTTCAAACATGCTGCAGTTCCATACTTGCTCCAGCTCCAAAGATTCAAACTTACTACCAGTCTATACTTGCTAATAGTACACTTGCTGTCAGTATACATGCTGTCAATATACTTGTTGCTAGCACCGAAAAATCCGTACTTGCTGGTTACCAGCTTATAACAACAGTACGCAAAAAATGAGAAAATTCTCAAATTCTAACAATTTTATATACATAGGTATGTACTTATGGGCTCTTTAGCTAACGGTTTTCTGTTTGTCATGACACTTTTTTTTGTGAATTGGATAATCTTTTTGTGAATTTTGTGGGTGCAAATTAAGAAACAATCGATGCATTTAAGTATATTATTGTGCAATTGGAATCCTTTGCATTTTTATTTCATTATTTGGTTTATGCAATTAAACTTTTGTAGTGATATTATTTGTAATTCTTTGCTGTGATTATTATTTAGAGGTGTTCGTACATGATTACCCTTCCCTTTGTGGGCATTGGATGTCTGAGTTGGAAATGTGTGAATCATGCTTGTATAATTAATATTTAAAGATAAGGATATTCTATGTGTTTAATGTGTTTTTGACTTCCTAATTTGGAATATGCATGAATATAATTTCTAATTTATGTCTTATATGGATGCAAATTTACTCTAATGAGGCTTACACACACATTTAATATGCATGTATGTTCATTTGTAGCAAACTCTATTTTTGGCGTTGATGCATGAAATTCAACGAATTTTCTTTAAGACAGAATACTCGAAAAAAATGAAGAATTTTTATTATTGAGAATAAAACAAAAAATAATCGTCCCTTTTATAATGAAATAAGTTATAGGGATAAAACTAGGGGTGTTCATGGTTTGTCCGAAATCGGTCAAATCGGCCAAACCGGATTAATTTGGCCGGTTTGGTTTGTTTAATTTTCAAACTGGTGGTTTAAAAATTTTGAAACCGGTTAAATTTAGTTTGGTTACGGTTTGGAGACTCAAACCGGCCGTATCGACCGAACCGGCCGTATTTATATTTAATATATATAAATATAGTAAATATATTATAATTAATTAATATAATTTATAGTTCATTTGTTAAGTTTCTATTTTTTCATACCATTAACCCATATTTAAATTTCTTGGCCAACATACTCTAGTTTTATTTTTATTTTTATTTTTATTTTTGTCAAAAATCAACTGGTAAGTATTAATATTAAATATAATTATTTTATATAATTTATTTAAGAAAAATTAAGTGTGAACATTATTATTATAATTTTACACGTCTCTTTCGATTTTACATTTGAATTTTAAGGTTATAATTTTAATACAATTGACCCATGTATTTCTTTTGGTTTTACATTAAATTATAAATATAAGATTTTTAAAATTAAAATTACATTATTATAAGTAGTAACAAATAATAGAAATTAATTAATTTGTATTTAGGCCCTAGTTTTTTACAAATTATAGAAGATTGTTGAAAGTTGAAACATATTTCATTTCAAACCGCCAAACCGGCCGGACCAAACCGTTTTTATACGGTTTGGCCGGTTTGGTTTCGAAAATTTTTAAACCGTACCTATTGGTTTGACCGAGATTTTTCTTCCAAACCGGCCAAACCGGACCGCGAACACCCCTAGATAAAATCCTAATTATACGATGAATAAAGATTTAGATATGGTAATATATATCTAAATCTTTTTCTATCTATTCTAAATTTATTCATATTCAAATATAATACACATAAGGATAAATCCTGTATAATTAGGAAATAAAATGTGCATTATCTTTCATTGTCCTTATCCAACTGGCATGCTTTTCGAGCTATTATTTGTTGAAGCCGTTCGACCGCTTAGATTTTAGGAGTGACTCGATCAGTTGTTCAAATGGGTCGATCGCGCCTCCGGGTTGATGATCCGCTGGACTTAGTTTTGCTTGCAAGCTACATTTATTTGTAAATGAGCCCAAAATAAGTGAGATCATTTTGGGGATCAACACTTGTTATGATGGGTTTCGAGTACAACTTCTGCTTAGGTAGCTTCATTGCGGAAATGGCGTGTGCTGATTATTAATGGAGAATGAAAATGCATATAATGTGAATGAGAATGGTGAAGATTGATGCAATCCTATTTATAAGGAATGGCGTGTGAAAATTAAGAAATAAAAGAAACAAACAATTTCAGATTTTTGCAATATTTTCAAGATTGAGCAATTTGTTGCCATATACAGCTCAACAAATTAAATGGTTTTAAATGAGTTTGTTCAGACTCGAGAACCTCTTTTTCCAAATCCTATATAGATTGAATTGCATTATAGAAAGTAACACCAGTTTTTTTTTAGAATCATTTGAATATTTCACTAGAAAACAAGGAGTTTGAGCCTTTTTTGCGATAAAACACCAGCCATTGCAGCGGCTTAGAGGATCTTTGGTGTTAATGAAATTGAAAGGTTAATAGCTTTTCATTACTCTTCGTTCAAATCTTATGTTTTTTAGTCCAGAACCTGCTGAGTAGATCGATATATTTCAGTGGTAAGTTGTAGCTTTTCAAATGGGAAGAGCTGAAGTAAGGGTTGGTGAGAGTAGCGAAAGAGGCAGCAAGGGTGTGAGGAAAAGACGTGAAGAGGGAGGAAAATATGCTCGATATTCAGAAGAGCAGATTGAGGTTCTTGAGAAAGCTTATTCAATGTGCTCGAATCCAAGCCATTCTCAGCGGCAACAGATTATGCGCGACCAACCTGCTCTGAGGGGCATAGACCACACCCAACTTAAAGTCTGGTTCCAAAACCGCAGGTGAAACTTTTTTCTTATCTAGTTTTAATCTTTCCATTGGTAAACAATTTACAGACCTTTTCCTCTTCCTTTTTCCATCATTGGTGTGTGATTATTGTTGCAATCAATCTATGCTTGTGATATATTTGATTAATTTTAAACAGCTGCCAGTTTGTTGTGCTGATTTAGATAAATGTTGGTTAATCAGATTTTATTTATGGGTAAATAGTGAAATATATCCCAATCTTTAACAAATTAGGGGATTTTATCCCACTTTTTTGTTATTAGGGAATTATATCCCACACTTTAATTATGTTAGGGAATTTTGTCCCATAGCGCTGACTAAGCCGTTAACTGCCACATAGCATTGATGTGGCGCTGATTCGCTGCCATATATTTGCCATATGGTATTTTTAAATTTTCATATATTAATTAATTTAATTTTTAAATAATATTTTTATTTCTTCTATATTTTTATTTTATATTCAACGTGTTTTTTTATTTATATATTTGATTTTTTTAATATTTTTTAGTTGATGTTTCTTAATAATATTTTAATATATATATATATATGTATGTAAACAATATTTATTTTTCTTAAAAATTAAAATATTATTAAAAAGGCAAACATATAAAAATAAAAACACATTAAATATTAAATTATAATATATTAAAAAATAAAGTAAAATAATCATTCAATGTCTAGAATTAATTTTGTTTAGTTTTATCATCAATAATTTTTTCTACGGCCAACACTTGCTTAAAAAATATTTATTAGTTTTGTAAATACTTTCATTGATATTAATTTTCAGTTTTTAATGAGAATTAAGTTTTTTAATATATTATAATTAAATAATTAATGCTTATTTTTTTAATTTTCAATAATATTTTTATATTTATTTAAAGTATTATTATTTTTATATATCTTATTATTATTATTATTAAAATATTATAAAAAACGAAATATATAAAAAATATATATTAATTATGAAATTAAAATTTTTTAAAAAATTAAATTAATATTAAAAAAATTATTAAAAATGCCACGTGGCAAATATGTGGCTATGAATCAGCACCACATCAATGCCACGTGGCACTTAACGGCTTAGTCAGCGATATGGGACAAAATTCCCTAACAGAATGAAAATGTGGGATATAATTCCCTAACAGCAAAAGAGTGGGATAAAATCCCCTAATATGTAAAAGAATGGGATATATTTCCCTATTTTCCCTTTATTTTTTGCAATGCATGTTTGTCTTAGGCTGATTACCTTTATGTTGGTTTTATTGTTTGTGGAGATATGTTGGATTTATGTTGTAGCACGGGACTGGAGATAAAAATATTTTGTGTATTTGATTGATTTCCCACACTATTTTGATGCATGAGTTACATATATTTAAAGGATTACAACTCACTTAAATGACCACTAACTATAGCACTAAATGACTCATAATTTGAATAGGAGTATGGGGGTAATGAGAATTAACTAGTCAAATGTAACAACATGTAACAGCAATGTAACAACACAAAGTTGTAACAGCATTGACCACATTAACTATTCTAACACTCCCCCTTAATGTGTTGTCGGATTCCAAGTGCAGCTCAGAGTTGTTGAAACCTTAGTGGGTGGTGCTTCAAGTGTCTTTTTTTATGTTTCACTTTCTCCACTTCCATTTCTTCATTTTGGCAGGGCATTATTGCTTCTTCCAAGACTTTTTGGTTTACGCCATCAGCATCACGTGCTTTCTTTATTTTGTTTTGTGCTGTAGCATCATTAGCTACTGTTGAGTCCATATTCTCACTCAGTTTAACCTTGTTGAGCAATTGACGAACGACTGACGTCATCTCGCTTTGTTTCTTTGAACTGATCCACTTGGATCAAGCTTCACATGTTTACATGTTTGATTCTTGTTGATCTCACGGATTGCTCTTTTCCATACTTTTTCTTTGAATGCTTCAGCAATAAAACAAGAATTGCAAATAGCATACACATTGTTCAAAGATTTATACCTTCTCGGACTTGAACTTGGACTTGATGAATTTGGTGAGTCCAGCAAAGGTGTAGTTGCTTCAGCATACTCTGCACCTCCAGATGTTGTTGTTTTAGCATGTTTTGCAGTTTCAGATGTTGATGCTTTAGCATAGCTCGCAGTTTCAGCACAGTTAATGCTTAGAGCAAAGTTTCGATTCACCATTTTGATCTTGGTAAACACCTTTTTCTTATTGTGCTTGTCATAGATTATGCACTCTTTGTTGTCGAAAACGACTTTGTATCCATTTTCTAAAATTTGACCAAGGCTCAACAAATTTTGTTTCAAGCTTGGCACAAAGAGAACATTTGAGATATAGCTTCGACCATCCTTAGTATAGATTGGAATTGTACCAATTCCTTGTGATTTGACCAGACCATTTCCAAGTTGGACTGGTGTTGTGACTTCATCATTGAGATTAGAGAATATTTCTCTTTTTGGAGGCATATGATTGCTGCAGCCACTGTCCAACAACCACTTCTCCTTTTTCTTCTGTGCTGTAGCACTGAGACAGGCATATAATGTTCCATGTGTCTCTTGGGCTTCTTGATGGATCTCCATTGGATTTGCTTGTTGAATGTCTAGTTTTGCAATCTTTGGCTAGATGACCAAATCGGCTACATTTGTTGCACATTGGTTTATCTTTAACCCAACAATCTTTCTCCACATGACCAAATCTATTACAAATTTTGCAAGATAAAGAAGTATGAATTTTACCTCTAAAGTTGTCATTTCTTGATTGGCTTCTTATGGTGAGCTTTGATTGGAATGCACTCTTGACTGATTTCTCGGAGTGTCGCAGCAATCTTTGCTCAAATGATTTGATGGACGCCATGACTTCTTGAATGGTGAGAGTGGAGAGATCCTTTGTTTCTTCAATGACAGCAACGATGAGATCAAATTTGTCGGGGAGAGAAATAAGAGTTTTCTCCACCATTCTCTTGTTGGTAACATCTTCACCAAGTGATTTCATTTGGTTGACCAAGTCAAAAAATTTGGTTGAGAACTCCATCAATGTTTCGTTCTCATTCATCTTCACGTTCTCGAGCTATTTCCGCAATGCTTGAAGTTTAATAGCTCGTATTTTTGCATCTCCTTGAAATTCATTTTTTAGAATTTCCCATGCTTCCTTGGCGGTGTCAGCACGCATGATTCTTGGAAATATTATTTCGGTAACAGCTCTTTGGATTATTGAAAGAGCACTTGCATCAGCTTGCCTTGATTGCTCCAGCATCTTCATGTTGTTCTCATCCTGGTTGCCATCACCATCTCCAGCAGCAGTTTCTTCAGCTTCTTCAAAGCCTTTTTCTACAATCTCCCATAGATTAAGAGATCGGAAAATGGTCTTCATCTTTATGAACCAAAAGTCGTAGTCATTGCCATCAAACTCTGGGATTAGATGAGAAGTCGACGTTGAGGTTGCAGCCATTGATTCTTTTCAGGTCGAATAGAATCTTCATGCTCTAGATACCAAATGTTGGTTTTATTGTTTGTGGAGATATGCTGGATCTATGTTGTAGCATGGGACTAGAGATAAAAATATTTTGTGTATTTGATTGATTCCCCACACTGTTTTGATGCATGAGTTACATATATTTAAAGGATTACAACTCACTTAAATGACCACTAACTATAACACTAAATAACTCATAATTTGAACAGGATAATGGGGTAATGGGAATTAACTAGTCAAATGTAACAACATGTAACAACACAAAATTGTAAGAGCATTGACCACATTAATAACACATTAACTATTCTAACACTTTATTAGTCATCCGATATGTTGTGCCGTTTATGTTAATCTTTTTGGTTGTTTTAAATGTTGTTGCTATTATTTTCAGAAATCACCAACTTGGAAATCTCATCGGATCTAACAAAAAAAAAAAATCATAGTTTGATTATTAAAAATAACTTCATCATGGCCAAGTAACATTGCCTCCACAAAACTAGCATTAAAAAACTCCAAAGTGTTTCCTCTAGGTCGTTTTGAATGTTGAAATCTTGTTTAAAACAAAAATTTCCTAGTTTAAGAATTAAAGATAACTTCATCATTCAATGTTCAACTAGATGGAGTTAAAAAAACATTTTAGGATGATGGTCAAGTGTCTTCCCTCTAGAAAACTTAACACTAAAAAAATCCCAAAAGGTATTATTCAAAGAGAATTATTGATTCAGATCCAAAAGATAATATAATTATTAATTCAGGACCCGAAAGATGATTTATTAATCCAGGACCTGAAAGATCACACAATTCTGTATGATCTTTCGGGTCCTGGATTAAGAACTTTTGTGATATTTCTGGTCCTGGATTGAGAATTAATCTTTTCAGTCCTCAATTGATAATTAAACTATCTTTCCGGTCCTGGATCAACTAGCCATACTTCAACCCAATTTTTAAGAGGTATAATATAACAGATAGCTACTGATTACAAGAAAGCCATCGGCCAGATAGATTTCTTTGAAGGACTGAATTGTATGTCTCTCGAGTTACAGTTAAAAAAAAAAAGCTTGACACAATTTAAATTACTTTGTTTGCGCCATATTTGTATTTTTCAGATGTCGTGAAAAGCAGAAAAAAGAAAGTGGTGCTGCAGCCTTAGAAAACAGGCGATTGAGTGCAGCAAACAAGATATTAAAGGTAGAGAATGATGGCTTGCAAAAAAAGCTTGGTCAACTGATAACTGAGAATGAGCAATTGCGGAACCAAGTCCTCAGTGTATGCTACACTTTAATTATATTGCTGAATAATGCCTTTCTTAATTTCTATTTGTTCATCTGAATCTTGTAATGTTCTTGCCTGTTTGGTAGAATTCCATTGATGCTTTGTTGATATATTTTCTGCTTGACATAAGCGAAACCATGGCCACTAACTCTTGAAAATTCGGCCATGAAATGAATACCGCACATTGCAGATAGCAAGAAAATGAAATGACTTGTTGTTCATCATTATAGCAAACATCCCTAAATTTTGAATACTTCACTTGTAACCAGGGTATCAACCACATCCTTTAAAGAATTGTAGGAAAATATTTATCAGTCCACCAACAATTTAGTGGAACACCGACCAAAAAACACAAACAAATACGATACCTTAACCAAAATAATACCATAAAACATAGTTCCAGAAAGAGTTTTACCAGATTTTTTAAATTTCTTCACCATTTTCTCCAAGATCCTAAGTGCTCCTAGTTCAAGTATAGATAGGACATGCTCCATCCCTTCTCTCCTAAAGACTTCAAGTATAATTTCTGCACTCAACACAAGAACCTTTTTAGTTCATAATATTTTTTGGTTGGAAATGAATATTTGTACACATTAGGATAATTATTTGATTGTCCTACTTGATTTCAGAATTTTATTTTGCAAAGACATATGGAGCTTTACAATGAATACCCTGATGCAGTTAACTTCCACAATTTCTACCTATGAGTTGGGTGATCAGCCTGAAGCTATTAATCCTGATCAGCTGCCTAATAGTGTTGTGAATAATGAAGGGTATGACGGATCTCCCTACAATATGTGAATTTTAAATAGTTGCCACCCTACACTGATTGCACTATTGAATTCTCATACTTATAGCCTTGTCTCACTGGCTGAGGAAACTAGGCAAGAGTTTCTCTCAAAAGCTGTTGGAACTGCTATTAATTGGATCCCTGTTTCATGGCCAAAGGTTGTCTCTTAGCCTCTCATTGAGTTATTTGAAGTCATGCATGCATGTGTTTACATTTTCTTACATTCAGCTGCAAGGTACTGTTTCTGTTGGCACTATCTACGTCCCATCCACTTGCATAGGAGTGGCAGCACGAGCATGTGTTGAAGTACCTCTCGAACCTAGTAAGGCAAGTTCGTTTTTTTTTCATCTTTAAAGAAAGTACTAACACCAACCATAATATCAATTTGGTTTGTAATTTTACAGATAATTGAAATCCTCAAAGACCGGACCTCCTGGTCTCGACATTGTCGGAATATGGATATCGTTGCTCAGTATCCTGCAAACAATGGAGGAATTATTGAATTGATATATATGCAGGTAAGCAAAACATGGATTAATACTTTTTACCTTTCCTATTGCAACTATTTAGTTTCCCCCCACCCAAAACAATGACCTTAATTTTTGTTCAGCATTATGCTCCTACTATGGTGGCCTGTGCTCGAGACTTCTGGACGTTAAGATACACGTCTCTTTTAGATGATGGCTGCTTCGTGGTAAGAATAAGATTATGAGATGGGTTTTTAGTCCACTAGTAATTATATATATCTGCTTTAGATCCAAGTTATAGCATCATATTTTAATTGGCAGGGTGTACCATGGTATATATCTCACATACTCCCTCCTCCCTCCCAATTATTTCAAAACTCATTTATGAATATTTGAACAAATTTACACTTATTTAGCAATAACTATTAATAAATAACGCTATTAATTGTGTTTCAAAAAATAATATTAAATTTGGATATAAGAACATATAAATGGGACACCAAATAATTGGAACTGAGGGAGTATATGGCACGGAACAAATACTTGTATATGTGTCTTGCTTTATATAGCTTTTCCATTCTCATTTTTATGTTTATTACTGTATAAGATATGTGAGAGATCAATTTCTGGTTGTGATGCTGCCCCAAGTTCACCTGCTGCCCTAGAATTTGTGAGGGGTAGATTGCTAGCTAGTGGCTTTATGATTTGCCCTCGTGAAGGAGGATCAACCATCTATCTTGTTGACCACGTGGATTTGGAGGTAGTATTCCGTAGCTATATTATTATATTAGCTTTGGTATGTATTGAAGGCAGAATGTCAGTGCAGGCTTCATCTGTTCCAGAGGTAGTCCGACCTCTTTATGAGTCATCACAACTTGCAGCCAGGAAGATGATTGTTTCTGTAAGTTTCTTTGTTCGACTTCAAATGCATCTCTTAGTGCTCTATTATATTCAATTATTGTTCTACTTAAAATCACACATAAATTAACGTAGCCATAACATTTTCGATAGAGTGATACTGTGGCTAATTAATTAATTTCATCTTCCCCAAAAATAGAAGCCTCTTGGCAATTATTGAGATCAATAGGTCATCTAAACTGTGCACATCTAACAGAGAAGGTTAATCACAATTTATTTTATTAACAAACTTAGTTTTAAATTGAAAATTGCTAGCATGCCATGAGACCGCTTTAATAAAAACCTGTATAAATTATATGTACATTATATTTATTAGTTAAATTTATAATTTCAATAGTAGATACATTAAATAAAAATCATATATATCAAGTTAATGTAATAAAACTAATATAAAGTAGTATTTTATTTTGAATGAAATTATTAAAATCATATACATAGATATCTTTAAAAAAAAAGATATGTTATTATTATTAAATTCATATAAATTATGTAAATTGGTTGTTTTTTAAATAATATAAGATTTATTTGTTCTTATATTACTATGATAAGTATATTAGTATAAGGTAGTAATTTATCCAAAAATAATACCATGAAGATAATTTGTGCCGTATTATATATATATATAAAATAAGTATTAACATAAAAACACTTTAAAAAATCATATATCAATTCATTATACATTGTTAGTTAAAAAAAAATGAAATTGAATATTTTTAGCTTTCAAGCACGCACACACATATAGGGTGGGGTTCAACCAAGAACCATACCATGTGAATTAACCTTTTTCTAACTAAAATTAGGGTGCACAATTTCAATGGAAGAACCCATGACCAATTGCATAAGGTTTTCTGAACAAGTGTTAATGGCGCACCACTGATTGAGTATAGCTTAACAGATGAAGAGTGTTGATTCGTTTCTATTTAACACAATGTGAGTTTTAGCACAAAATATTCTATTCCTTATATATATATATATTCATGTAATTTGCTTGCTTAGCAAAAACTTGCATCCCATTCCTTCTTGTTAACTTACATGTGAATTTAATAGAAAATTTTCTAGAGTATTCTAAGTTCACACAGTTCTTTAATGTGATGAAAGTATGAAACTAATTGAGATTTTATTTATCAAGGCACTTAACTATATTGATCATGTGGTCATTGAGAAGAATGGTTTGAGAACACTTGATTCCCGGGAGGAGCCTGCTTTCCTGAGATCTTTTAGCCACAGACTTAGTAGGTAGGATTCTTGAATCCGATCATTATCCTATTTTGTATGCATCACTACCACACAAGTTTCAGTAATCTTGCATTGATTTAAGTTGGTTAATATTTTTATTTTGACAAAAAAAAATCATCTTATTTTGGTATCTTACTATTCCTTAGTTAGAAAGATGAAGTTATGAAGAGGAAGAAAATGTCTTTATCCACTCTCCAAACCTTATTTTAATTTTTCATGACATTTTGGTGAAGCATGTAGGAGGAGGATGTCAGAATTTTTTATATTGCTAAAGTAAATGTGGTTGTTTTATTAGGGGCTTCAATGATGCGGTGAATTGTTTTTCTGAAGATGGGTGGGCATTGATGAACCCTGGTGCATCGGATGATGTCATTACATCCATTAGGCGAACCAATAGTATTGGAGTCTATGCAAATTTTGATAGTGTAATTTGTGTGAAAACCTCCTTGGTACTTCAAGTGAGTTGTAACATACTATTTCCCCAAAATCCTGGATTGAATATTTTGTATTTTCCAATAGTTGCATAGGGATAAATTTTCTCTAGATATGATCATTACCTCATTTTTTTTAGAACTATGGATTCAGGACTCAAAAGATAGTTTAACTATCAATTCAGGACCCGAAAGATGATTTGTCAATCCAGGATAAAAAAATATTAAACAATTCTCAATCCAGGAGGTCCTGGATTGAAAATTGTATGATCTTTCGGGTCCTGGATTGAGAATTTTTGTGATCTTTAAAGTCCTGAATTGAGAATTAATCTTTCGGGTCTTGAATCAATAATTAAACTATTTTTCGGGTCCTTGATCAATAAAATTCCTTTTTTTTTTCTTTAGGTTTAGGGTTACTACATTTATTCTCAATAGTAGTACAACTTATTATTTGTTAATTTTTGAAATATTTTGTTTATATGGCAGAATGTTTACCCTGCAAACTTGGTGAAGCTTTTGAAAGAGCAACGGTCAAATTGGATGAATTTCAACTTCACCAACCATTCTATAGCATATTCAAAAGCTGGTTGTTTTGCATATCCAGGACTTCATACTCATAATTTATCTGAAACTGCAGTTTTTCTTGGTAGTACCAATCATGAAGATGAGGTTTGCATAAGTTTTTTCATAGTTTTTTTCTTTCAATATTATTTTCAAATAACTAGTTTTTGGAAATGGTTGATGAGATACTGTTGCTGACCAAGTTGTCTATGATATTTTAATCCTTTCTTTTTGTTTATGTCTCTTATGTCAGACACTAGAAATTATAAGGTTTGAAAACCTTGTTGATCGTCAACAAAATGGTTCTTCAGAGGATCTATATCATTTACAGGTTAATTCATCTTCCTCCTACAATTTACTATTTAACTGTCTTTCCAAAAGCCAACCCAATTAATCTTTTTTTTTGTTCATTGATGTAATTTTGTCTTTGTATTTAGTTTGATGACATACATTACAGAGGAGAAATTGTATTTTTGGAACCATCATGCTTAAATTAAAATATGAGAAAATATGATAATTTTTGCTTAAGCCTTTCTAGTAGGGATGTGAATTTAACCTGAAGCCCGCTAGTTGGCCTATTAACCCACGCTAAAAAATAGGTTACGGTTGAAATATTTTGGCTTGAAATAAATTTAGTCCAAATAGCTTAGAATTGAATAGCACAAGTCTCAAAGGGCTGAGCCTGAAAATTGTCAACTTGGCCTGATTGACCTGATTTATTTTTTATTATGATTATATTTGCAAAATCTACTTTTAATATTTAAGATCATATTTTTTAAATTATATTTCAAGTTATATAGTTTTATCTAGTTTAAATATTTCTTAATAAATAATTAAATTCTTAAAAATTATTCAATCATGAAATTAAATCATTTTAAAATATAAAAATAATATATTTTAATATTTAAATTGATGGTAGATGAAGTTTGATGAGTTTTGACTTTTTTTTAATAAAAGAGAACAAATATTTTATACGTTTCTTATAATACCGAAGATTAAAAGAGAAAAAATATTTAATGACATAAATAATCTTATAAAATTATAAAAAATAAAAATAGTTATTGAATTTGCTAGTCCAAAAATCGAAAAAATAATGTTAGGGTTGAGATTTTTAGTCCGAAAAAAAATTTCAACCTGAGTCTATCCGAACCAAACAACCCGCAATTCAATATGATTATCTAGAAACCGGATTGATCCCTACTTTCTAGAAACACATATACTTCTGAGTAAGTAATTGTGCACACATATTCCTCTTTTTTTTTATTAGAGAGGAAAAAGTTGTGAGCATACTTACTACATGGGTACTGACTCTTGTTCTACTTACATCGTGTCATTGAATAAGAATTTGCCTTTTAAGTCAGGATGATTGAACTAGGGAGAAATTTTGATTCTCCATTTTGTATTAATAGGAAGTCATGTTCCAGGATCTAAGCAACTCCATATGACTGAGCTCTAGTCTGTAACACTAATCTTCCTGAATCTAGTTCAAAAGCCTGAAATGAAAATAATTGGTTTATTCTTGTGGCTACTCATGCAGATTGCCAATGGAATGGAGGACAATGAATTGGGAAGCTGCTCAGAACTAATCTTTGCACCAATCGACAGGAATATACCCGACAATGCTCTTCTTTTTTCTTCTGGATTCCGAATATACCTGGTAATGTAGGCTCTCTTAGTTGTTCTATCTTTTTGATGATTTTGTATACCTAATTAATGAACACTGGTTAGGGTACAAGATCATCTTCTGATTCGGAGCATAATGGACAGGCAGTCATGAATAAGCTGTCCTCAATGCTCATCGTAGCCTTCCAGTTTCCTTTTCCAGCTCATCTTGTTTCAGAAGTTGCAGCCATGGCTCAAGAGTATGTTGCACATGTAGTTTCCTCTGTTAAAATTATCTCTCGGGAAGCAGAGATGCCAGGATCCAATCCAGAAACGAATTCTGTTGAAGCAAATCCGGCTGTTGTTTCCACTCGCAACCTTGCTAACTTGATGTGCCAAAGTTATAGGCAAGTAAACAATTTATTATTTATGTCAGGCAATGGCGGATCTAGTACGGCTGAATCTTTTTTCGCTTTAATAATAAGATGATATGATATTTTATGATATAATTCTCTTTATCGGCAAGTTATTAAGAGATATTAAAGAAAAATAGGGTGTGAAGGGCCTGAGAGACAACATAAAGTCGAAAACTCTTTCTATATTAGTATTGAGATTTTAGATATTTATAGAATAGTGAAATTAGTTTTGAAATATTAACATTTATATATATATATATATATATTATTAATATAAGCTGAATTTTTTACTTAACTATGTAATTCTTTTGTCACGTAAAAATTCGATGAAGTCCTCCAACAAATTATTTCTGGATCCGGATCCAAGATTGTGTTTTATAATTTCTCATTCTATATCATTTACAGCAGCTTAGGGTTTGAGTGAAATGAAATGGTTGAGTTAAATTTAGCCTTGTGCTAGTCTATATGATATTCTGAACCTAAATATTAGGATTTGAATGGATTTTTCTGAATAAACAAACATTGCATGCAAATATTATCTGAAAATTTTGTGTGTGTGTGATACTTAGTTTATGTCCACAGTTCTTTCTGGAATAACAGTTCACTTCCTTTTTACTTTAAGCAGATACAGTTTAGGTGTGGATATGCTTGGGTTCAACTGCGATTCTGCTGATTCAATGTTAGAACAGATGCAGAACCACCAGTATGCTATACTGTGTTTCTCATTAGCGGTAGGTTTTCATTAATTTTTCATTTCTGGATAATGTATTTTTGATATCTAATAATACCTCTCAAATTCTTTTACTTTTTTACTGAAAATATGCAGTCTATTTTCTTCTATTAATGACCAATATTCATTGTAAAACATTGAAAAATTTCTCATGTATTGCAGCAGTCTGTTCCGGTCTGCATCTATGCCAATAAAGCTGGGCTCAACATGCTAGAGACCACACCGGACAATCTGCAAACCCTCTCGGTGGATCGGATTCTTGGTATCTCCAATAATTTGTCCATATATTCCATCCTCCCGACTATAATGCAGCAGGTACCCAAAAAAAAAAAAAAGACAATCTGAGTGAAGATATATATATATATATATATATATATATATATATAATCTCAGTTGTCTGAGGTGTATTGCTTTGATTTGTGAGAGTTGATAATTTGCAGGGGTATGCAATGCTGCCGCCTGGAAACACTGTATCAGTAATGAACCGGTGCGTTTCGTATGGTCAAGGTGTGGTGTGGCAAGTGCAGGCTCTAGATGGATCTGTTAACAACCTGGGATTAACATTCATAGATTGGTGCTTTACTGAAATGTTTTGAGCTGTACGTGTTCTTGCTAAAACTATACTATAACTTCACATTTGAAAAACTGATCTCAACTGGATTATTCTTAACAACTTTTTCATTTCATTTTTGAATGCATAAGTCACTCGACTTCGATTATTCTTTTCTTCTTCAGTTTTAGCCTCTCTTTTTTTTTTGGATAAGGAGATTTTAGCCTTGCTATGATTTTGATTTATGTTCTATTTTTGGCCACATTTAGAAATGAATATTACTAGCTAGAGATATTATTTTTGTGTAATTTAATGATGACTTTTTTTTTTTTTTTTGGATAAGGTAGTCCTTCATTATTTTTAATAGTAATCCTTCAATTTCTTTAAAGAAGTATTGTCTATGATGTGAAATGTTTCATCTAATGTTGTTCAATTTTTTAAAATCCTTCATTATTTACAAATTTTTTTGCTGCATTTACGGATTTGCTAGATCTTTGCTATTAATTTATTTGTTTAGTCTTTCCAGAGTGGTTTAAATTTCAACTTGTTTGAATTTATTATTTTATATTAATCATATTAATATTATGTTAAATGTTCTTCTTGAGTTAGTAAATATTTATCTAGTTACTAAAAAAGAAAAACAAAAGAGAATATAATGTGAAAAATCTCAAAAAGTTTGCTTAAAAAAATGCTAAGATAGTTATTTTTAAATGATAATTACACATTTAGTTTATATAAAATTATTTAATTTTTCTTGTTTCGGGTTTATTTAAAAATAAAGTGAAATTCTTAAGATGATTGTGAAATCGTGAAAGACTCGAGTTTTTTTTAAAAGAAATTTTGAATAAATTTTGTAATTTCAAATAAGATGGATAATTTTAAAATGCGTTTTAATTAAAATAGGGGCACCAAATTATCTTCGCACCGGACCCCACAATTTACAGGGACGGCCCTGTATTTAATGCTATGGATGTTGAAGGAAAAAGTAGTAATCTTGTTCCGTTACTTAGTTTTTATCTTTTCAAGAAAATACAGTTTGGAATAAGCATTTTGTTGGGTATGTATGTAGGTTTACCGCTACTTTCTCACTGAAAAATACATAAAAACAATGAATTCAAATATTACTAGAAGTGCTGGAGAGTAGCTACCGCTTAGACTAGAAATAACAACAATCTTTTACTCCCAACTCAACCTACCACATTAGCAAAATCAAAATTAGAAAAAAAATATAAAATGGTGCAAAAATCATTAGGAGTGGTCGACCAGAGCATCCACAATACAACACATTATATCTACCTCCACATGTGTGTCACGTCAGCATCTACCTCTACATTTATCTACTTCACTTTTACACTCATTTTTAACTATTTATGGGTCTCACATGTCATAATCACTTCTCAATATATATATAGGGATGCGATCCTGTGAGAACATCTCTTACCATGAGAAATAAGAGCAAATCATCGCCATTGATTTTGATGAATGTACGCTCAGGATTTTACCAGGATTTTCGGTCATTTTTTCTCAAAAAACTTGCATTATAGGGTATTTTTGTCATTTTGTACTTATTTAAGATTCAGTTTGCATATTCAGCCTCGACATACATTATATATCTAATAAACATGCATTATATGCATAAAAAAACATGCATTATATACCTAGGAAACATGCATTATATGCCTAACATTCCTTATATATCTAACAAACATCTTCCTGCATTGTAATATGGTATTACTCTTATTTGAGAACAATATTACTATCAATATATGGTATTACTTCCTGCATTATTTATGGTATTACTTTTATTTTAGATAAAAATTATATTACTTTCATTATAATGCGTATGTTATTACTATATAATGCATAACAAGTGCAAATATAATGATAAATGGTGATTTCGCTGAAAAAAAACATGTTGCATTTTATCTATCATATTCTGCATTATATACTACAACTTCATGAATTATATTGTACAACTGCATTCATTATATAAGAATTCGTGTAGTGTTACGAGGATTATGCATATAATCATTAATTTTTATTTTTACGATGATATTTTAATCGGAACTATACTGTGTTACTTTTATTTTAGAGCAAAATTATTTTACTTACATTATAAGAACTAAGTTATTTGATTTGTGCATAAGATTAATAATTTCCATTAGTTACATAGTTTACTCCCACTAAACATGTGCAATAGAAATTTAGTTTAAAAATAATAAAATCATATTATTTTGGTACATTAAAAAATAATTTAAATTAAGAGAATTATGATATTTATAATTTTAAGAGAGATAAAAATAGAACTATATGCACTAAATATAAGATATTGATATCACAATTGATATGGAAAATATAAAAATTAATATAGAAAATAATAAATATGGAAAATTCTCTAATCTTTTAGATTGAAACATATCTATTATTAATTTTCTCAAAGATTCTTGTCATATATAAATTCTTATTCGTGCATCAAACTATTAAAAATTATTTTTATAATAAATATTTGAATGTTTATCGTGTGAACCTTATTTTTAAGGTGAGTCGATACTCCGTGGACCGTATTATTTTGACATCAACATGCATTATATACCTAGCAAACATTTATTATATACCTAAGAAACATGCATTATATAATATAATAATATACATTTATATAATATAACAAAAAAACTACATAATTAAAAACAAGTAATGTATGATCAACATTTATAACAACTATAATATTTTCTACAGTATGCAAAGATAATGAATTTTAATTTTTTTTGTTGATCTCGCATGAAAAAATACATTGCATTTTATCTATCATATTCTGCATTATATACTATAACTTCATGCATTA
This sequence comes from Plectranthus barbatus, assembly GCA_026898455.1. Taxonomy (NCBI): domain Eukaryota; kingdom Viridiplantae; phylum Streptophyta; class Magnoliopsida; order Lamiales; family Lamiaceae; genus Plectranthus; species Plectranthus barbatus. Next base: position 104,759 of record JAPKLW010002091.1, read on the forward strand.
TATTGTGCAACTTCATTCATTATATAAGAATTCGTATACTGTTACGAGAATTATGCATATAATCACTAATTTTTGTTTTTTACGATAATTTTAAAATTGAAACATATGCAATAGAGATTTTGTTTGAAAGATAATTAAATTACCTTTAATTTAATATATGATACATGAAAAAATAATCTAAATCGAATGAGTTATGGTCATTTAAAGATTTAGGATAATTTTAGAGGAGAGAGAAAAATATTACAAAATTACCCTTTAATGCATGTTTTACTACACTATAATGCAAAATGGAAATTATTTAGTCTTGAGCATTGGATCACCAATTTTGATGGCCGAGATTGGTTCTTATATTCACATGGTAAGGAGAGTTCTCATATGATCACTCCCATATATATATATATATATATATATATATTATATATATACATATATACAACAAATATTCTTTTATATTTTTTTAGTATTTTAAATTTATAAGAAACTTATTTAATTAATTAATTATTAGTTAAAAAAATATTATTTATCCTAATTAATATAACTATATTAAAAATGTCAAATATAAAATAAAATAGTTATATTATTGAAATAAGATTTTGATACAAGATGCAATTAAAATTCTAGATAATAATACTTCATAATATTTTAATGTAATAACATCCTGCATCACCCCTGAAGTGTGTCCAGATATACTCAACAAGATCGGATAGAAGTTGCTGGTGAATATTTTTGTCACGTAAATTAGCACCTCTTCTGATATACTGGTTATATCCTCCAATCCTCCAAGATATATGTCATTTGTCAGGTAGTATCCATCAGAATATTGTGTTCCATATACCCATTCAGGATATATGTCATCTTGTGCATTCTGAGTTGCTCTTCCGACATATCAGATGTGTCTTGCATCAGCAGTTTGTACTCCTTTAACTGTTCTAAGGCTTTTGCACGCACCTCGACCTCCTTCATAGCTAAGTATCTTTCTGCTTTAGCATCATGGGCTTCCACAACTTTTGTAATATCAATTATAACATCTTTTTTTTTTCCTTTCCCTTCGACTTATTCTTTGTCGCTTTCTGCCCCATGGGTCAGCTTGTCACTGCTTCAGAAGCATGGGAAGAAGATGAATATGCACCTTGATGGTCCCAAGATCAGAGTCGTCGTGGTGAATAACAGACCAACTCACACACGAAATGCAGCGGAATATTAACGTTCACTTGCACTTATGTTCTTGTTAGATGAAGTCGCTTAGCTCAGCTAGTACTTAGGGTTTCTTTACAGATATACTCAAGCAACTTGGTTGCTAGGTTTCAAATCAAACACGAAACAGTAAAATAATAAAACAGTAAACGACACACAATATTTATAGTGGTTCGATCAAACAGATCTACGTCCACTCCTTAGCCGAAACGCTAAGAATTTCACTAAAAAGATATACGAAATACAAGGACTCGCCGAACACTTGCTGTAGGCAGTGAGCTTTTAAGCCGGCCACAACAAAGCTATCCTCCGTTACTTCGTTCTTCTCAGTCCGCAGCTACGACCAAGTCAAGGGCAGAACCTTCGTAAAACTTGTCCTTCGCTGCTAGGGTGGAAGCTTTATAGTTCCTTCCGAACTTCCTGATTTTGGCAAACGCCCGTCGGAGTCAGATCTTTCCAGAAATGACTGTTGGATGCTTCCTGATTTGGAAAGTATCCCAATGATTGAAGATTCTTGATCTAAGTCAAGGAATCTCTTCAATGTAGTGTCAGATATTGAATGGGGACACTACGACGGTTGTTGAGAGCTTTGAATATTCTCATATGTGAGCTCTCAACTGACTACTTTCTCACTTTTTGCTTTGTCAAAGGAATCTCAAGTGGTTGTTTTAGCTCGTGAGTAATGGAAGCAGTGATTGAAGCAGTAGTCGTCTCTCTCTGTTGGACTTGTCTTTTATACCTGGAGATTTAAACTTTGAATCTCCATACCCGTTAGACACAACGGCTTCTTCGTCCAAGAGAGTAATTTGCTTTTTCCACCTTTCCGACATCGTACAGTACTTTCCGACCTACTTCGGGAAAGCTTTTGACCTTGATTGTACTTTCTATCAGAACGGGTGTCTTTCGCAAGTATCTGCTGAGTATCTTCTGCTTAGCATTCTTATCGGGAAGTGTTGAATGCTGGGAGTACTCTGCTAGACATTTGATTGCTAGGCTCTTCTAGCAATCTGCTCTGCAATCTGCTGACTCCTTCAGCAGGTATGTCTTTAGCACTTAAGTTTTCCTTTGCTGATTGCTATGCTTTCTAGCAATCTTCTAAGTGCTAGCGAATGTTGACTCCTTCAGCATTCTACTATCACTTGCTTCCGACTGCTGACTTCTTGTCCTTAGCAGTTTCTACCTTCAGCATGTGATTGTTAATGCCTTAGCAATCATTCTTCTTAGCACTTGACCGCCAACGTCTTTAGCAGTCATTTTTGTCTGCTGGCTTCTCTAGCAGCTACCATCTGCTGAGAATACTTCTAGCATTCTGAAGTTGCTTGAACTTGATATTCTTCGTCCCATCTGCTGAATCCTTCAGCAATCTCTTCAAGCACTTCCTAATCTATTACAACTCGATATTTTTCCTAAACAAGACATTACAACAAAGTTGCTAGACTATGATAGAGTTCAGCAATGATCGACCATCTATTAAGGTTTGATCCAACAAAACCTTTTACAATATAATCCTAAGGGAGATTTAGGAGTAATTTCCCAACAATTTCCCCATTTTTGGTGCGATCAAAGCTTACTATCACTTGCTGAGTCTAAGAGGAAAAATGTCTGAGTTTACAAGAATTTTTCTAAGTACAAAGCTATGCTAATCTAGCAGTGTAACTCAGAGTTTATCCATCTTAGTTCTAGCAGGATTGGTTCTAATAAAATTCCTCCTCAATAAATGCTGGGAAATATTTCTCGATTAAAAAACATAAGTAAAGATGTTATATTGGAATATGCTAGAATATAGCACCCAAATAATCACCAAGCATTTTACTTAACCAATCACAAGACATAATTCAGCATCCACATGCATTTGTGTTGAATACACAGACAGTGTATTTCAACTAAGACACAGCAAAAAACAGACGTGGACAATGAGAAATTGTCAAAATCTGATCCGATTTCATTCATATGATTGATTATTACAAATACATGAAATCAGAAAAGACCAAAAAATAAGTTACAAAAAGTTTGCTAAGAAAAGATGTTAAAATTCAAGAGTCGGGAGCAGGCTTCTTTCCTTTGTCATATTCTTCAAAATTTTCAACGGCCATTAGTACGAACTTCTCAAGATATGCCTTGCTCGCTTCCCTTTCAGCAGCTTCTCGCTCAAGCTTCTTAGCAAGCCTCTCGTTCTCTATTTCAAGCATCTTCATTTTCAGCTCTATCTCCTACTTCTTCAGATTCTCCAAGGCAAGCCTGCGCTCTTCAGCAGCCGCAGCTAGAGCATCTTCCTCCTTTTTCCTCTGCTCAAGTTCAGCAAGTCTTCGCTCTTCCCCCTCTTTGAGTGCAGCCATAGAGGTGGAGGAAAAGGAATTTACCATTTTCGTCATTTGCTGTTGGGATTCAGAAACATCATCCCTGAGCACACCCACATCGTTTTTGACCTCAGCAACATCTTGCTTAACTTCAGCTACTTCAGCTCTAACCTCCGACACGTTGCTTCGCAACTGATAAGCTCGTATTTTGCCTCACTTATCACATTGTTTTCTTATTGGTTTCTTGCATTTACTTGATTTTTAGTTAATAATTGAGCATGAGTCAAGTTTATTGGGGTATTATGCTTGTCATGGTGTGTTTTTGCAGGTTTTGGGCCAAATCCAATGGAAACCCGTACCGAAAGCAGTAGATGTTCAACGAAACAGTCACGACTTCTTCCACAGTTGTAATCCGAGCTAATGTAGCACATAATTGGAAATATCTTTGAGTTATCTTTCCAATGCAACTGGAATTGGGTCAATCGGAGTTTGGGAGTGAGAGTTATGGCCAAAACTGTGAGACTGCGCAGAAGGATCGCAAGAGGGAAAATGTCTCTATCTCGACCGATATGAAGTCCACGTCGACCGACGCAAGCTCCACATCGACCGAGATGGGCCTAGAAAAGGAATTTTTGAGATTTTTATGGTTAAATCATATTTTTGGCCCTAGATCCCAATTTGTACACTTCTACCTCTATAAATACTTGTTTTGCTCGAGTTTTGAGGGTTGCCTACTAGTTCCTTTCAGTTCTACATTTAGTTTTCTCTTGAATTATTGAAGTTTTTGTTATTTTGGAGAGGATTCAACCCTTATTTTTATTGTAAGTTTTATTATGCATTTTAATAAAATGTTTATTGTGTTTCTTTCCATCATGAGTGGCTAGAAACCCTAACGGGTTCTAGGGCTATGTGTAATTAATCATGTGTGCATGTTAGATTGATCAACTCAATTTGTCTGGTTTCAATTCCTGATTTAATTGATAGAATTTAGGATTGATGATGGATCGAGAGATGAAATTGATTCTTTATTCAAAGTTGTTAATTGAAAGACCGAGAGAAGAAAATTAATAACAGGAAGAGGAATTGAATATAATTGGTTTTCTGTATCAAAAGGAAGATTAATCAATTGTAGGGAATTAAATCTATGTTTTTATTCAGGTTGATTATTATTGTGTTCTTGAGGCCCATATACAGTCACATGATAGTAACCTAGGTTAAAATTGCCCAACAAAGGAATTTTAATACATTAATCTGATTTCCCACCATTGTAGAGTTGATTGATTTGGCATGTATTCTGATTGATTATTTGCCTAGAATATGTGTTCTTTATTATTGCTTTTTAAAAAAACTCTTTAAATTTCAGTCTTGTCATCTGTATTTTCCAAAACCAAAACCCAAATTTCTGTCTACTCAAACAATAAATCTGAGAACTATAGTTAGTACATGGGATATTTTCGTTGCACATTTCCTTTCGGTTCGACTACCTTTGGGTATTTATAAATTTATTTGCCACTGTGTTTGCAATTAATCTGTGAAATTTGCAGTGATCAAATTGGCACCGTTGCCGGGGATTTGTCAGATTTTATCTTGTTACTAATTTATTTGAAGATTAATTGGATTGAGTTTTTTATTTTATTTTATTAAAATTTCTGTTCGTGTGCGTGTGTTTGTGTTGATTTTGGAGTTCTGTTTCGACCGACGCAGAAAATTTTTTCGTGCCCATCGACACACTCCCTGTGTCGGTCGACGTGCACTAATTTTTGCTTTGGTTGTTGTGCAGGTGCATGAACACGCGGAACAAGGGAAAAACACTCGAGGCTTTTGTCCCAGAAATCGAAGCTGCCTGCAGGAAGAACAAAAAGAAAGGAAAAAGATTAAATTTTGAGATGGAAGCAAACCCAGAAGCCCCGCTTCAGAATATGACTCCTGAGGACCACAGACAGTTTGTCAATGAAGTACTGCAGCTGAGAATACAACTACAAGCAGCCTAGGCTACTCAGGCAGAACAAGCTGCAAGACTGGAAGAGTTGAACAATAGGCAGATAGTGGTTCCACAAAGGTCCATCTTGGATCGATTTCTACCACAGTAGGAAGAGCCCGGATTCAGAGTGAGGATTGATGCCAATAATTTTGAGTTAAAAACTGGGCTAATTCAAATGGTGCAGCAGAACCAGTTTGGGGGGAGAGCCGTAGAGGATCTGTATGCCCACCTCAACCAATTCATAGAGGTGTGCGATACAGTGAAGCAGAATGGAGGCGCGGTCTTGGTATGCTGGTTTGGACAAGAGTCAGATTGGGACATGGGGGGAACTTCGAGATGAATTCCTCACCAACTTCTTCCCACCAAGCCTGTTGTTGAAAAGGAAAGCTGATATCACCACTTTCAAGCAACTGTATGATGAATCACTCTACGAGGCCTGGAAGAGATACAAAGAGCTCCTGTGACTCTGCCCCGGACATGGAATTGATCTCGAGATGCAGGTATGCCACTTCTATGAAGGTTTGAATCCTCACATGAAGGAGATGGTGGATGCATTTGCTGGCGGGATACTGATGAAGAAGAGTGGAGTAGAGAGCATAAGGTTATTGGCAGACATGGCCCTGAACAGCCACCAGTGGCCGACTGAAAGACAGATGCTGGTCAAAGCAGTGGAGACAAAGCCGGAGTTTGATGTGGTTGCTGAGATGAAGAAGCTCCGGGAAGAGATTGAAAAGTTGGGTACAACAAAAGCTGCAGCTGTTGCAGAGCCGAGCATGGCCATTGTTCTGGTGGAGGCTGACTACATCAACCGGGGTGCAAGCAGTTCATCTGGAACTGCAGGAATGGAGGTGAACTACATTGGCGGTGGTTATCAAAATAACTACCGAGGCAATCAAGGGTATCATTACAACCATGGGCGATCTCACCCTGGTTTTTCTTATTCTAACCCCTCTGCTGCAGAACACCCTCCGCCTGGTTTTGATGTAGGTACAGGAGGAGAAATTGTGGAGAGAAAAAAGTTCATGCTGGAGGAAACATTGGAGAAATTCATCAAGAGCTCGGACAACCGATTTGGCAAAGTGGAGAACGAAGTCAAATGGATGGCCAATCACATGCAATTGATGACAAAGTATTTGCAGATGATGGACACCCAACTGAGTCAGATAGCCACTACTCTCGGCAATCAACACAAGTCGGGGCAACTTCCAAGCACCACAGAGACAAATCCAGCGAAGGAGAAATCAGTTAATGCCATCTCGCTGCGATCTGGAAGAAAGTATGAAGGTTCGAGCAGCCCGGAAGGAGAATTGGGAGAAATAGAGGAGGAGAATCCCGCGCAGGACCTCTCTGTTTCGACCAAGATGGAGTCCATCCCGGTCGACACAGAGAGAGGCAGGACAGCCGAGATAGAGAGCAGGCCGGCCGAGGCAGAAGAGTTCATGTCAACCGAGACGAGCCAATCACGGTCGACGCAGAAAGCAACAAGCAGGACAGCCGAGACAGCCGCATCTCGGTCGAAACAAAAGCCCACACTGGGAGAGAAAGAGGAAAGAAGAGCTGATTCGATGCCTCGTATGCCTTTCCCTCAGAGATTTGCAAAGAAGAAGGAGGACTCTAAGTTCACAAGGTTTGTTGAAAATTTAAAAAAAAAATGTGAATATTAACATTCCTCTTGTTGAAGCTCTCAGGGAGATACCAGGTTATATGAAATTCCTCAGAAGACTGATGAGCGAGAAGAAGCAATTCATGGAGAACGAGACCGTGAGGATACATGAAGAATGCAGTCTACTCTTGCAGAAACAGATTCCCATCAAGAGATCGGATCCAGGATGTTTCTCGATACCTATCAATATTGGAGGAAAGGAATTTCAGAATGTACTTTGTGACACCGGGGCAAGCATCAACCTGATGCCCTAGTCCATTTACAAGAAGTTAGATATTGGGGAGATGAGAGCCACCACGATCACCCTTCAAATGGCGGACCGATCTGTGTCCAAGCCAAAAGTTATCGTAGAGGATGTACTTATTAGAGTTGGTCACTTGATTTTTCCTGCAGATTTCGCTGTTCATGAGATGAAGGAAGATGCCAACACACCCATGATCTTGGGAAGAGAGTTCCTCGATACAGCCGGAGTCCTGGTCGACTGCAAGAAGGGGGAGATCACTTTGCGAGGGAATGAGGAGTCTATTACCTTTTGCATTGACAAGAACAAGAGGAAGGGGGAATGCAATCAGGTGACATCCACTGAAGAAGAGGAAGATGATGAGACACCGGAGGAAGAAGAAGAAGCCATCCGGTGGGAACGAGGAAATGAAGCAATGAAATTGGCAATTAAGCTGCCTCATTCTGAGTATACCACCATCATTCAGAACCGCCGGGTCTTCATGATAGATTCAAGGGGTCGACGAGTCTGGACTCGACCACCTTGGTGAGATGAGGTATCGTCGAGCTACGACGTTAAATCAAGCACTTGTTAGGAGGTAACCCAATCTTTACTTGCTTTCTTTTCAATTTCCTCTTATTTTCGTTTTCTGCAATTTATTTTCAATTTTTATCCTTGTTCTTAAATTTGTTTATTTCTGTTGGTGATTAAAAAAAAATCGAGGAACGGTGCTCTATTTCGACCGACACAGGCCTGGCGTCGGTCGACGCAGAGTAGCTCGACGTGTAGCACTTCGACCAGTGAGGAGAGTCAACAAGAAGGCTCCACGTCGACCATCGCAGAGCTCGTGTCAGTCAACGCGGAGTGCAAGCAGCCAAAATCTCATGTCGCGCAATTTCTGAAGGTTCCGGGATAAAAAGTTGGTGTTTAAGACCAACATCGAGGTACTGTTTCACTCCTAGTCTGATTTTCAAACTTATTCCCTCTGTCAATCGAATAAGTTTGGGCGGAGGAGGACTTGGAGTTGAAACTATTTCTTCCCTTTTATTTAAAGCTTTCAGTGTGTTTAAATTATATTTCTTCCCTTTTATTTAAAGCTTTCAGTGTGTTTAAATTTATGCCTAGTTTAAAAATTTTTATTGCATTTGTTGAATAAAATTGTGATTATGTGAGAAGATTTGCGTAGCTATGAGATAACCCTAGCAAGAATGCAAGATTTGAATTGATTGACTTGATTATGCATTGATTGTGATAGTAGTTGAGTATGCCTATGAATGTAGAAAACCGCATGATCACTTGTTTTGAAACTTACAAAGGCATAATGTTTGATGATGATGGGATGTTTACTATGGAAGAATTGTTGTCCCAAGTGTGAGAATTGAGCCTTAAATTCGATTGTGAGTGTGTCTGCATTATTGAGTATCTCTAGAACTTGCTTTGTTTCTTTTTCAAGACTGCTAAGTGTGCACGGGTTTAGGAAGTGATTTTAGGCCATCTTTGTTCAGCCTATTTTCCCATACACTGTCCTAATTAAATGTTATCCCTAGTCAACCCTTTTGAGCCTATGATATTTTCTTTCTTTGTTTATGAGTTGGAAATAAATAGGGGAATCAACTCTTGTCTATGAGAGTGGGTTGGGATGTAACACCCCAAGCTTAATTAAGCTTTTGTAATGCTCAATTGGAGTTAATAAAGAAGATTTCATTATTTTGAGAGCATTCGATTGTATTTACCGCGATTGGAAATTTAATTATACAATTGAGTTGGAAATTAATTGTGGGAATTTGAAAGAATTATCAAAGCTTGGTTTGGTGGAATTAAATGAGAAGGGTAAATTCATGAGTTATATTAATTTCATGAAATGGAACTTTCATATTATTTTGGTGAAGTAATATGATTTTAAGGGGGATTGTTATCATATTAGATACATGTATACATATGGTATAGAGGAGTTATAGACTAAGGTGGAATTATATGTTATAATTTTCATACCACTACTTTATAACATAGAGAGAGAAAGTGTTGAGAGTTTCTCCCTAACCCACCCCAAACCCGTCAGCCACCTTTCTGGCCAATTTTCGGCCATCTCCGGCCGCCCCCGACCGAATCAACCCCACCACCGTGTAGCCTGTTCCTTGAGCTTCATTTTGATATAAAGTGGATGTCGTGAGGTGGAGGAACAAGCAAGATAACGAAGAGAGAAGGAAGGCCACCGGATTTTGGGTGAGTTACATTTTCAGAATTTAGAACTCATTAGATCGTGAATATCTCAACCTGAGATTGACGTTTTCGTGTTTTCCATTGTCTAAGGAGCATTCAGACGACAAGAAACGTGAGTTTCATCGCCGGAATCGATCGTCGTCGCCGTGGGAGGAGCTTGTTCCGGTGAGCTTTCGTTCCACCCCATTGCTCATGTTTAATCGGTGTTTAAAGGCTAGAATCGTGTTCTAAGATGTCTAGGGACCAATATTATGTAATTGCATATATGATCGGAGTTGAATCCGGCGAGTTACCGGAGGTTGCATGTTCTACCGTGAAAAACCCGTGAGGAAGATGACTCGTGTCGGTCGACAAGAATGTTGTCAATCGACACAGAGGCCTTTTGTCAAAATGCAGTTGATCGAACATCCTGTCAATCGACAGGATGTGTTTCGATCGACAGGAATGCCCGATAAAAGGAGAGGATCGACGCAGTTTTGTCGATCGACAGGACGGTTGTCGATCGACAGAGATGTCAACAAAGAATGTCGACAGAGACTTGTTGACTCGGAAGCTTGTGTGTGTCGACTTGAACTGTGTTGATCGACACAAAGTTATGTCGATCGACACAGCCACCCAGAATGTAGTATTCATGTTTTCTCGTTCCGTTTCCATTTCTCTTTGAGTTAATTCAATCTTTGAGTTTATTCTATGTTGTTAGAAGCATGTTATGAGCTAAAGCATGTGTAATCACGTGAGTTGGTCAATGATTCGGTTTTGTAAATGAGGGATGTTTGAGATGTTCATCTAATGAGACTTATTGCCCTAGAACGTATGACCTAATTTGGATATCCTTGATTACTTTTAGGAGATTGAAAGCAGAGAGGATAAGCTCAAGCTAGCAGGAAATCATCTAGACTTTAAGTCAAACACCAGGTGGGAAACTATTTCAGTATAAAATCAAATGTGCGTTTTCCTTTCAAAACGTATTAAAACTGTTTTGTTTTAAACTGAGATTGCTATGCATGTTTTGTGCTGTTGTATCTGTCCTCTGTCGATTCCCATCGATAGAGAGTATTACTAATAAGTTTAGAACCAGGTTTTCATAACTGCGCTAGAACTCATTTAGTAAACAGGGGTAGAAGCCCCCTTATTATCGAATTGGGTGAACAGTCCCCATGTGTTTGTTGGAATGGGGCGGAGAGTCCTCTTGTGTTTGGATCTAGGGAATAATATTTAAACGATCGGGTCTCAAGATGGATTACTGAGATTAGTGCACTCGGATGACAGTAGGTTGAGTGTGTTTGCATTTCTAACTGATCATCGTAACTTGGAAGCCAGCCAACTTCTAGTTACAACAATGAAACAGATATGATAACATGTAAATAGCACGCGTGCAAAATAAAATGTTTTAGATAGCACGGTTCCTTTCAACAAAACCCCGTGTTTATCTGTGTGAGTTGCATAGCATAATCTCATATATAATGTATGTTTTCGGGCATGTTTCTCATTGGGTACATTAGTACTCAGCCCCTCGTATTATTTCTAAAATATGCAGGTTGAGCAGCGAGGATGGGCGAGCAGGGGTGTAAACAGGCGTCGTGAAGCATTTTGAAACCCTAGATCCTGAGATATGCATCTTCATATGCATATCTCCGCCACGTTACACACACGCTGCTACACTCTCTGATTTATCCTTCCCATTTCTGAATGTTAAAATGTTTTGAATATATGTTCTTTAAAATTTGACTCGAAGTATGATTCTGATGAATTCAATTATCTTTTCATTTAATTAAAGTCTTCCGCTTACTTAAGTGAGAAAATGTTTGATAAAACCTGAAACATCAATATAGCGCGACCCCAAATTAGAGAAGGTCAGTTGGGGGCGTTACATGGGAATTGTTTGAGAAAGGATAAGATAATATTAGAAGGGTAAAAACAAAAGGTTGGGCTCTAGAAAAAAAAAGAAATTTATGTGTCGTGTTTAATCCTTATAAGCTCAAATGAATATACAAAATTGTTTAGAGCATAAAAGGATGTGTGAAAAAGAAAAAAAAAAGAGAAAAGTAAATAAAAGAGCCTTGGTTTGTATTGAATATTATAGGAGAAGGGTGGACATCAATAGATAGTGGTTTGATTGATTGAGGATTACTTGATTGATTTTAGTCACTTGGCCAAATATTTCCTTACCTTTCACTAAAAGCCTACATTACAACCTTGAATAAAGTCATTTCTGATCTTCGACTTGTGTGCACATATTTGCAGTGGAGATTTAGAATATTTGCAAGCCTATGGTAGAACTTGATTTGCATGACTTGTGTGATCTCATATTATCCTAAACACTTGAGTGAATGAGTGAAAACACTTCCCTTGTGAGTCTTCCATGGTTTACTGATTTTCTAATTCTTACAAAGTGTTGATGTTTTGTGGATTTACGAGTTTGATTGTGATCAATCTTGTGAGGCATTGCACTTCTCTTCTACTTGAACTTTTGATTCATTCTTTTGTTGATTGTGGACAATCAAGTGTTTAAGTTTGGGGGGTTGATAAGCTCGTATTTTTTCTCACTTATCACATTGTTTTCTTATTAGTTTCTTGCATTTACTTGAGTTTTAGTTAATAATTGAGCATGAGTCAAGTTTATTGGGGTATTATGCTTGTCATGGTGTGTTTTTGCAGGTTTTGGGCCAAAACCAATGGAAACCCGTACCGAAAGCAGCAGATGTTCAACGAAATAGTCACGACTTCTTCCACAGTTGGAATCAGAGCTAATGGAGCACATAATTGGAAATATCTTTGAGTTAGCTTTCCAATGCAACTTGAATTGGGTCAATCGGAGTTTGGGAGTGAGAGTTATGGCCAAAACCGTGAGACTGCGCAGAAGGATCGCAAGAGGGAAAACGTCTTTGTCTCGACCGATATGAAGTCCACGTCGACCGACGCAAGGGGATCCGCGTAGACCGATGCAAGCTCCACGTTGACCGAGACGGGCCCAGAAAAGGAATTTTTTAGATTTTTATGGTTAAATCATATTTTTGGCCCTAGATCCCAATTTGTACACTTCTACCTCTATAAATACTTGTTTTGCTCGAGTTTTGAGGGTTGCCTACCAGTTCCCTTCAGTTCTACATTTAGTTTTCTCTTGGATTATTGAAGTTTTCATTATTTTGGAGAGGATTCAACCCTTATTTTTATTGTAAGTTTTATTATGCATTTTAATAAAATATTTATTGTGTTTCTTTCCATCATGAGTGGCTAGAAACCCTAGCGGGTTCTAGGGCTATGTGTAATTAATCATGTGTGCATGTTAGATTGATCAACTCAAATTGCCTGGTTTCAATTCCTGGTTTAATTGATAGAATTTAGGATTGATGATGGATCGAGAGATGAAATTGATTCTTTATTCATAGTTGTTAATTGAAAGACCGAGAGGAGAAAATTAATAACAGGAAGAGGAATTGAATATAATTGGTTATCTGTCTCAAAAGGAAGATTAATCAATTGTAGGGAATTAAATATATGTTTTTATTCAGGTTGATTATTATTGTGTTCTTGAGGCCCAGAAAGCGTATACAATCACATGATAGTAACCTAGGTTAAAATTGCCCAACAAAGGAATTTTAATACATTAATCTGATTTCCCAACATTGTAGAGTTGATTGATTTGGCATGTATTCTGATTGATTATTTGCCCTAGAATATGTGTTCTTTATTATTGCTTTTAAAAAAAACTCTTGAAATTTCAGTCTTGTCATCTTTATTTTCCAAAACCAAAACCTAAATTTATGTCTACTCAAACAATAAATCTAAGAACTATAGTTAGTACATGGGATATTTTCGTTGCACATTTCCTCTGGGTTCGACTACGTTTGGGTATTTATAAATTTATTTGTCACTGTGTTTGCAATTAATCTGCGAAATTTGCAGTGATCAGCACCTCATCCACTTCCCGCCTTATATTGGCCGCTTGAAGCGCCATACGCTCATTCACCAAAGATATAGCAAATTGGATGGCAAATTGAACAGCAGAGTTGAGATAGGATTGGAAGTTATGGGCACTTACAGGAGGTTCTTCCATAGCAGATGAAGTAATGAAGAGCTCTCCTCCTGAAGTAGATGGGTGAATCTCTAAAATGGGCTCAACGTCCATATCCTCAACTTCATACCACTCACTATGCTCCTCAGAGTATTGAGTCTCAGCAGATAGGAGCTCGGCCTCCTCCAACTTCTAGGCTTTCTCTAGATATGCAGCAAGCTCAATGGCTTCTGTTGGGAAATTTGTCTAAGTTTCCCTCCCTCAGTAGCTACTTGTATAGATCTTAGTTTTGGTGGATCAAATCCAAAGTCCTACCAGCGTCAGTTGTCTCTAGATAGCTCTAGTTCTCAAAT
>JAPKLW010002092.1:0-75439 GCA_026898455.1 Plectranthus barbatus
TCTGCATGGGTAATGGCATCATCATCATATTCATGATGGATAGCATGTTCATCCTACTCATCATATGCACCTGTGCTTGTAATTGCTTCAGGTATTCTATCACTTCATCCAGCATTGACGCTTTGTCAGTCTGAAATAATATTTAATTTTTCAAATAGTAAACTGAAGTTCAAGATTTATATAATTAATAATCAAATAAATAAATAAATTGAGTTATGGAATTGAAGCTTTCATACCTTGCTGGAATTGGGGACCAACTTCTGCAATGTCTTCATCCTTTCATTAATTTTGTCTCTTCTTCTCTGGAAATAATCAATTATATACTCTTATCAATATATATATATATATATAGTATTCTAATCCAACAAATAAGTGAAAGAAGTTTCAATTATATTTATGTATTTTCATTAATCAATAAGCATATGTGTTAGGAATAATGTTTTGTTTTGATAATATGCCAAAAACCATGAGCCAACTATCCTAGTTGTATAAAATTGATTAGACTAGAACCGATCTAAGAATGTAACATATTATATAGGTTTTTGAGTTGTAATTAAAGCTCGGACAGTTGAAGACAAAAGATTAATATCGATTTATGCCCATAATTGTCGGCAGATAATTATGAGAAGAAGAGAGAGCTGACTCTTTCTGACAACTTTAACTTGCCCACACTCAGTCACACACCTTGTGCATTTTGATCCTGGTGTCAAAAAACACATTGTCTTAATTTTTCCCCTTTGGTACATTCCCACTTCTCTTTTCATTACATAGGTCGTAAATATGTAAAAAAGGTAAGAATATCCATGTTTAAACTACATGTTACATTAATTGAGACCATGCATATGCTCATTTTTTTATTTTTTTTTCCATTTTTACATTAAGACTTAACTGATTATGACTCCTGAAAATATGTGTTGAGTCAATTCCCAAATAAAACGACATGCCTAAAACAAATGGAGGTTTAATAGATTTTCAATAGAAAAATTCGGTGGGGTTAGGTTTAAACTTTTGAAAAAGAAAAATGGATGAATTATAGAAAATGCAAATTAAGAATAAATGAAGAAGAAGATAAATAAATAAAAATAGTCATACTCTCTCAGACTGGTTATGAACAGCAGCTGCTCTACTTTTTGCTGAAATTGAGAGTTTTCCAATTCCTTTTCTGTTACCTTTGTCTCCTGCCTGCCTCTGCAATCAAACTAATATATAGTCAGTCATTTAATGGAATTTTATGCTTATTCTCCATATATGTGTAAGTGGTAATGTAATTAACCTAGTAGGTAGGTGCAAGTCCATAGTATGTAATACAGCAAATTTAATAACGAGATACTCATCGACATGCCTGTGAGTGTGATCTGCTGCGAAAAAACGAGTCATGGTCCTCGGTGGAGGTCTTCGTGTAATCTTCGCCGGAGCTGGTGTTTCCCGGCGACCACAGTGAGGTGGACGTCACCCCGCCTCCACCAATCTCTCTGTCGCAAGAATCAAGAGTCACCTGCCGGGAGTCTTCCCCACCGACGGTGGCGCTCTCCCCCGCGCTGCAGCAACGCGCAAAGCAACCGCCGCCGCTGCAGGAGCCGGCCATGCCGGCGCCGGGCTCGTGCGCCGATTTCTCTTGGTTTGGAACAGCAACGTTGTTGCAGGGCACGAGGGCGTCGACAGCGCCGGCGGGGTTGTGCAAGGCGTGGCGGTGGTCGAGCCAGGGCACGAGCTTGTTCTTGGTGGTGGTGGCTTGGTCGACGATGGACTCGAGCGTGTCGGATGGCTTGGCGAGGAGGCGCGGAGGCGCCACGCCGTACATGGCTAGCTGCCCGTTCTCCCATGTTAGCTCCGCCACCTGGTAGTCCAACCTGTAATAACAAAACATATTTATTTCAACCTAAATTTTTTAGTGATGAAATATTAATTATGACGTACGAGGGGACATCGGCGGCGAAGGAATTGGAGGAGTTAGAGGTGGCGGCGAAGCTGAGCTTGAGCTTGTCGTCGAGATCCCAGCTGGGAACGCATTGACTCATTTTGGATGGAAAACAAAGGAGGCAGATTCTTCAATTCTATTTTGAATATATATCAATTTATTTGCTAGAGAGAGAGAGAGAGCATGTGGATGGAGGGTATTGTAAAGGATTCCATGAAATGTAGGATAAGAATGGTCCAGTATATGATATATGCTCACAATTAATAATGCGACACGACGCGAGATATAACAAGTTATTAAAAGGGAATTCTTTTTTCTCTTAAATTATTAATTTATGGTAAAAATTTGCTGCAATGAGGCATGTTTAAACATGTTTTATTCATACTCAAATGAGTTCATCCATTCAAAATAAGATTTGTTAATTCTTAATTAAGATATATTAAATAAGTTTGGATTTGATTAATGAATAAAATCCACCAAAATCGTGTGTATAAGATGAGATCTTCCTATAATTTATTAGATTTGAAGATTTAGAGGATAATTGATTTGGAATTTGGAATATTATTATGTTAAAAATCTGAAGAGGTGATTCAAATCCGGAAACACGCGGCGGGTGGGGCTAATCCACATGTCCTTCCACGCGCTGCCTCGAATCTTAGACTTCACCGAAAGCTACCATCATTTTCCCTTTTTTCCTTTGCTAAATAAAAGTTAATATATTAAAAAAAAAAAACATAATTGATAGCAGCATGTAGAAATAAATGTAATTAAATTAATTATGCGAAAAATCGTTTTATTTAGTTTTAATTCGAGTTATTTAATTAGTGCATGTTAATGAATTCTTATTATCATGTTCTCATTTCTTACTATTTAAATAAATGTTCAACTAATTATATTTCTGATATAATAATTATATTATCTCTTAATAATTTTTGTGTATAAAAAATAAAAAGGGTGCATTTCGCATGTTTGATTTGTGCATATAAGTAATATTTCAAACATATAAAAATAATGTGGAAAACAAATTACTAAACATACAATTCAGTTTGATGTTTTAAAACAATTAATCAAACTAACATCTTTCAATTTAAAAATTCTCAAAATTTTTAACATAATTGATTTTCTCGACACCAGCCGCCTTGAACTTTCGTGGTGATTTTTTTTCTTTTTTATATAATATGAGAATAATTCATGTAACATTCAACCCTACATTGTATGGTATCCACATTGATAAGGTTTTCCACACAAAAAATAATGTGTTGTATTATTGAGTATAAATAGAGCTAAAAAGATATACACAATCATGATATGAAAATCCTAGATTTACAAGATATAAGAATATCTAATATCTAAATATATTTAATCTAATCATATCTTATCACCCCCCTGAAGCGAGACGCCAGAATGTGTGTGAGTCGAAGCTTGCTACGAAAGTATTCGAAAAGTGGACGAGGAGACGCCTTGGTAAAAACGTCCACAATTTGTTGATCACTAGAAACAAATTTCGTAACAAGGTTGCCATTCTGAACTAACTCTCGCACAAAGTGATAGTCAATATCGATATGCTTTGCACGCTTGTGAGCAACGAGATTTTGGGTCTGAAAGATAGAGCTCTTATTGTCACTAGGGCTGTAAATGAGTCAAATTGTTCGTGAGCTACTCGGATCTCGACTCGATAAAAGCTCGTTCGAATTTGTTTTGAGAAGCTCGTTTATTAAACGAACCAAACTTGAGCATCATAGTATTCGACTCGTGAGCTCGTGAGCAAGCTCGTTAGCTAAAATTAGTAAGAAAAATAAAATAATTAATTTTATAAAAGTAATATCTTTCATAATTTAAGGGTAACAATAATGATAAATCTTTCTAATAATGATAAGATTTAGAATTTGAGCATGAATATGATATTAATTTACAGATAAATAACTTTTTCTTTCAAAATAATAATGGATATTTTAAATATATTCCATATTTAGAAAGTTCGTTTAGGCTCGATTAAAGCTCGATAAAGTTCGTGAACTTCAAAATGTTCGACAAAAAAGCTCGAAGCTCGACTCGATTCTAAACGAGTCAATCTTGAGCACGGCACTACTCGGCTCGACTCGGTTCGATTACACCCCTAATTGTCACAAAACAAATGAGGCGGATGAGTTAGAGGGACTCTTAGTTCGTGAAGTAGAGTGGTAATCCAAATGACTTTGGCAGCAGTATTCGCCATTGCACGGTATTCCGATTCACAACTAGAGCGTGCTACGGTGGGTTGTTTTTTTTGCACTCCAAGAGACAAAATTTCTAGCGAGGAGGACCGCATATCCGTATGTTGAACGTCGAGTGTCGACATAGCGTGCCCAGTTGCGTCCCATAGGCAACAAGATCGCAATATGATTGACGAGAGAAGATGAGACCATGCGAGAGTGTGCCCTTAATACAACATAAAATCCTTTTAACTGCCTGAAAATGGTCTATTGTTGGAGTTTTTAGAAACTGACTTGCGAGATTTACAGCAAAGGAAATGTCCGACCGAGTAATTGTAAGAGAATGAAGTGCTCCAACAATCGAACGATAGTGTGTGACGTCTTTAAAAGATTGACCTGATTGAGTCAGCGTATGGCCAGTCGGGAGAGGAGTGCCGACATGTTTAGCATCAAGCAGGTCCGTGCGTGATAAAAATTTCTCGAGCATATTTTCCTTGAGAGAGTATGAGACCGGTGTCTGTCTAAGTCACTTCCAATCCTATAAAATAGCTTAGCTTCCCCATATCTTTAGTTGCAAACTCAGAGTTCATTCGAGAGATAAAAATTAAGATGTGAAACGAACTATTACCGGTGAGGATAATGTCAATGACATAGACGAGCAGATAGAGGCTCACTTTCTCGCGGGCATAAATAAATAGAGATGTATCAAACTTGTTGCAGGTGTAGCCAGACGAGAGAAGAAAGGAGCTAAGGCGCTGAAACTAAGCACATGGCGCTTGCTTGAGATCATATAGTGCATTCTTGAGACGATACACCTGATTTGGAAAGCACGAGTCGACAAAACTGGGAGGCTGATTCATGTATACATGCGACGAGAGGATGCTATTTAAAAAAGGCATTCTTTACGTCGAGATGAAGAAGAGACCATCCATTTGTGACGGTAAGAGAAAGGATGATTCGTATTGTAGCTACATTAACAACTGGACTGAACGTGTAGGAAAAATCGAGGCCGAGGATCTGAGAAAATCCTTGAGTGACAAGGCAAGCCTTGTGGCGCTCAATACTACCATCTGTGCGTAGCTTGATACGAAAAACCTATTTAGAGCCAACGATGTTTGAGTCGGCAGGTCGCGAGACAAAATCCCAAGTCTGATTTTTCTGTAGAGCATCCATTTCTTCGAACATGGTGGCTAACCAAATCGGATCTTTAGCAGTGGATATGAATCCCTTCGGTTCAGAAGATGCGAGAAGAGCTTGATGGAGATTTGTGTACGCATAATAGGCAAGATGTCGAGGTTTGAAGATGCCTGCTCGAGCACGAGTAACCATATGATGGCCAGGAGGTGCCGGAGGAGGTATGGGTGGCTCGACAATAGGTGGAGGCTTCAGCAAAATGACTGTAATCGGTGCAGCAGGACGAGAGTCATCCGAACAAAGAGTGCACGGTTGTTGAATTTTCAGAGAAGGGGTCAGAGAAGGTGCAGTCGGCGAAGAAGATGACGAGACATATGCGCAGGATGGCTCAAGAAAAGTGGAAATATTAAGAGCCGAAGTAGGAGCAGATAAAGAAGAGCGCACCATCGGGAAAAGGAGCTCGTCAAAGCGAGCATAACGTGTAGTATAGATATGTGAAGTAGAGGGATCCAGACAGCGATAGCACTTGTGTTGAGAGGAAAAACCAATAAATATTCACGGAATACTGCGTATAGAAAACTTGTTGGCAGCATAGTCACGTAGACAGGGATAAACTCGACATCCAAATTGGTGAAAATTTGCATAATTCGGAGGAGAGACAAATAAGGTTTGAAAAGTTGATTGACCTTGAAGAACCGATGAAGGGAGACGGTTTATTATATATGTTGTTGTAGAGAAAGCTTCAAACCACATAGATAGCGGAAGGCCAGATTGAAATAATAGCGTAAGACCTGTCTCCGTAATATGTCGGTGTTTGCGTTCTGCGCGGCCATTTTGTGAAGGGGTATAAGGGCAAGAAATTTGGTGAAGAATACTCTTTAACTTAAATAAATCTCGAACAACATTGCTAGTGAATTCTGTGCCACCATCACTTTGAAACTTCTTAATAGAGCAAGAGAACTGATTTTCTACAAGTGATGTAAACGACTGCATGACTGAAAAAAAATTGGATTTGCGGACAAGAGGATATAACCATGTGAATCTACTAAAGTCATCAATGAAGATTACATAATATCGAAAAGATGCAATAGATGTAATTGGTGCAGAACCCCATAAGTCACAATGAATTAAATCTAGAACATGTGAAGAGCGTTTTTCATTTAAAATAAAAGATAAGCGAGAACTTTTGCTGTTTGACAAGGAGAACAAATATTTGTCTTAGGTAAACAAGAGGTGACATAAATATGTCCCTGTTTGCTAAGCAAAGAAATAGAATCAAACAAAACATGACCTAAACGACTATGCCACAACTCAAAAGAGGCACACAAAGCGTTGTTCTTCAACTAAGAGATAAATGCAGGTTGCACATGCTCGAGAATATAGAGGCCAGAACTACGGAGACTGCTTGCGAGAATGTCCTTGGTGTGGCAATTCTGAATAGCAAAGGAATGATTAGAAAATAGTATATCAACTGGATAATCAGAGGTGAGTTTACTAACAGAGAGTAAATTCTTGGTGAGAGATGGGACAACTAGAACATCCAATAATTTAATAGAGTCAAAAATACGAGAATAACCAACACGAAAGATTTTAAGATGAGCACCATTACCAACAACGACACGATCCAAACTGGAATAGGACTGGGATGGATCTAGAGTTTCAGCATCAGGAGTCATATGTGCCGAAGCACCGGTATGCAGAAACAATCCAAAGTGCGCACAGGGGATATATTGCAGTTGGTCTGAAAAGCTTTGGCAAGATTCACATCGAACGACTGAGAATAGCGCTCGGGACAAACGTTGGCATAGTGGCCGTTTTGCCAGCAAATTTGAAAATGAGGTGGACATCACTGAGAGTTATTCCCACAACCATTGTTACTTCATCGACGGACAGAGTTGTTGCGTGAATTTTCGGGGCCACGTCGATCAGAATTGCTACGATTGTTTTTGGAGGAAGATGCGGACTGTTGTTGGCCGTAGAAGGCGGCCTGGGATGATGATGAAGCGTCCATGGACTTCTAAAATAGTGCGAAGCTCTCAACTTTAGAGACTAAATCACGGAAGGTTGGAAACGCAATGAGAGCCATCTGTGCGACAAAAAATGAGGAGAAGGAAGGGCCAAGGCCTCGAAGAAACCAATGAGCTTTGTCGGTGTCTTCAACAGGCCGACCGATCGCAGCTAATTGATCACAGATAGCCTTGAACTCACGGCCATACTCAGTGATTGTGCGTGACCCACGTTTGATGAGTTGTAGATTGTCCTTTCAATCGAATCTCGCGTGTTTTAGACTTGTTGCTGAAAGCAGAGTCAAGAGCGAGCCAAACAGCACAAGTCGTGGAGCAGCCGATAACCTCGGTCATTGCTTCCTCAGAAAGGGTAGAGAGAAGGAAGCAAAGCAAGCATTGATCCTGGACGTGCCAGGCAGAGTACGCAGGATTGGATGAAATAGCGTCGTTCGGAGAAGAGAGTGTCGCGGATGGCTGTGGAAGGGAACCATCGATATATTTGAATAAATCCTGACAGGTTAAGAGAGGAACAAGCTGCGATCGCCATAAGAGGAAGGTGGATGATGTCAACTTGATGGTAACCATATATATTAAGGTAGAAAGAGACAGCGGATCGGAATCGAGAGCCATGATAACGACGACGAGAAGAAGAGAAACGACGTGAGAGAGAAGGGGGTGATTCGCAGGATCAATAATATGGCTGATACCATGATTAGGTTTTCCACACAAAATAATGTGTTGTATTATTGAGTATAAATTGAGCTAAAAAGATATACACAATCATTAAAAGGTATGAAAACCATAGACTTACATGATATAAGAATATCTAATAGGGGTGGCAATTCGTGCGTGTTGGGTCATTATCGTGTCAACACGATAGTGACACGACCCATTAAGGTCCAACACGAACACGATCTGTTAAGGATATGTTCGACACGAACACGACACGACCCATTAAGCCTCAAACACGAACACGACACGAACACGATATTGACCTGTTAAGAACCCGATCTGATACACAATATTAACACGAACACGACACGTACACGATATTGACCTGTTAAGAACCCAATCTGATAACACGATATTGACACGAACACGACACGTACACGATATTGACCTGTGAAAATTGTTAAATTAGGTTGATAAATGAAAAAATAGTAGTAATAATAATAATAAAATAATAAAATATATTATTTATTAATTTCTTAGTGGGTTACACGAACACGAACACGACACGAATACGACACGAAACACGATATATTATCGGATAACACGAACACGACACGAAACACGATATATTATTGGATAACACGAACACGACACGAACACAACATGAACACGTACAAAAATTTCGTGTCCTTATTGGGTCGACACGATAATGACACGAACCCATTAAGGCTCAACACTAACCCATTATTATCGTGCAAGTTCGTGTCGGGTTATCGTGTCGTGTCGAAAATTGCCACCCTTAATATCTAATATCTAAACATATCTAATCTAATCATATCTTATCACACATTTTTAATAATATTCATGATATAGTAAAGAATGTTATTTTATCTTAACTTTTTATAAATTCAAGAAAATTTGTTTGCAAAAGTGTAAACCATCTAACAAAAATGGACACGACATAACCGTAACCTCATCCGATTAAATTATGATTATGCTTTAGTATGGAAACACCAGTGGTAAGGCTACATAACCGTGCCAAAATTAATATGGTGCAATAGTGGCTTTTTTTTTTTTTAACATATATTAAACTCACACATCCAAATATCCCGAGAAAGTTCGAATATGTAATTTTTTGGTCCAAGCAAAGTGCTTTCACCACTATACCTTGAATGAGAGGACATAAATATGGCTTTTATTATTAGTGTTAGTAAAGGAAAACTGCATAAGAATTATTTTATAATAATCTACATTCATGCCTTTAATTTTATTTTTTATTTTTTTGAAAAAGGAGGAATTGTAACAATATTCAATACTACATTTTATGTACTAGCTGCAGTATTAAAAAAAAGTAAAAAATCAAAGCTTCACAAAATTAAGATTTTTGTATGACCGGTTGAATATTGTAAAACTTAACTCTAAGTCATTCAATTAATAAACTTCGTTAAAGAAAATTATCAAATCAAAAACCTAAAGAGTTGACTTCATGAGTTCCTTTCCAATCTTACAAAGAACAAAAAATATCTAACAATATAATATATTAGACAAAAAAATAAATATGAAAGGAAATTTAGTAAATGATATGTTTGAAACAGGGTAGATAGATTATGATAAAGTCTTAGTCTAAGTGGTTGTGAGAATTGATCATGCAATAAATATGTATGTGTGAGTGTGGAGATAAGATTTATGTGGCCAAACCCCAAATTATTTGATGCCATCCAACCATCACCAATTTCTTCTCTCAAACAGGTTGTTTTTTGGAATGTTTAAACTTGTTTTACTTGAAAAATGGACTAATGTTTATTTATTTGTTTATGATTTTGATACATTGATTTTTGGGACCAAGTCCAACTATTGGAAAAAAAAACTATATGTATTTCCATAAACTACCATGTAATCGATTTTAGTGCTATTCCTCATTTCTACATTTTTTTTCTTTTACATGTGAAAAATAGATATGCGTCACACTCGATATTTATATTTATTATTTGTAAAAACTTCATAGTAGCAAAAACTATACTTAAAGAAATAGTTTTTATATAAATTGGCACCCCCTATATTATTTCATGCCTTTACTATATTTTTTATTCAAAAAAACAAGTTATTAAATGATTTTAGATTATCGGTACAAATAAATGGTTTCTCAATTCTTATTAAATGGAATTATTTCTTTCTTTATGCTTTCAAGGTCAAGGCCCATTAATAAATAATACAACAGATCCGGGCATAAAAATATTCCTATTAAAATATTGATGATCCAAAAGGTGGATTCTTAATTTCAGAGATTTCAAGGATTCTTAATTTAGGATCCAAAAAATTATAAATTTTAATTCAGGACTTTAATATCAAATTTTGAATTGGTAATTTAAGATTTTTTAAATTTTAAATTAAAAATTCATTTTTCAATTCCTAAATTAATAATTAAACTATTTTTCAGTACTGAATTGATTTTTTTTTTTAATTTTGTTAAAATGTAATTACAAGAAAACGTCTAGGATAACAACATTAAGATATTGGATCGTTTCTTATTTTTAACTAAGATAATGGATTGTGTTAGCAAGTAAAGATGTTAAAAGCCCATTTCACAATGGGCGCCAATTTGCAAGCACCAAGTTCTAAATTAGTGCGAGAGGTCGGGCATCCGCTCGAGGCTACTCATGTCTAGGGGTGTTCACGGTTTGGCCGAAACCGTTCAAACCGGATTTATTTGGCCGGTTATAATTTTGATTTTCAACTGGCAGTTTGGAAAATTTGAAACCGGTCAAAACCGGTTCGGTTTCAGTTTGGAGGCCCAAACCGACCGTTTCGATCGGACCGGCCGTTTCTTTATATATATATATATTGTTAGTTATTTTACATAATATGTGTATAGATCACGTGGTAAGTGTGGCTTGATTACATGCATCCGCCAGGGTCCGAATCTGCCTTGTTACAAGTACTTTAAGTTTTTTCCTTTTTATTTAAAACACAAATTTTACAATATTTTAAATATAATTCAATTGAAACCACATTTTTTTCTCTCAGACAAATTATACAACATTTTCTTATGCTTTTTTCTTTTTATCTAAAACACAAAATTTACAAGATTTTAACATAATTCAATTGAAACCCTAACAATTTTTTTTCGCTTGACAAATTTTACAACATTCTTTTATGCTTGAAATTTGAAGTTTAATAATTGTGGTGGATTGTTAAAATGTTGAGAACTTTGAAGTGTATTTTGTAGTTATCGTTGAGATGTAGACTGTGGACATTTTTTAATTTTATATTTTGTGTTTTAGAACTTTATATTATTGTTATGTTGTTCAAATTATTAAAATGAAGTGTAGTTTTTATTATGAAATATATATTATAATGCATTTTTGAAATTTAGAAAATATTTCATTTCAAACCGCAAAACCGGCCGCACCAAACCGTTTGTATATGGTTTGGCCGGTTTGATTTAGTTAAATTATTCGGCCGATTTGGTTTGAAAAAATTTCAAACTGCACCTATTGGTTTGGCCGAGATTTTTCTTCGAAATCGGCCGAACCGGACCGCGAACACCCCTACTCATGTCAGTGTTGAATCTAAAGTTATGATGGCAACTATTATCATCTTTTAAAGAGATGTCTATTTCGTTGGGGGATAGATGAGTTGGTCCAAATAATTAGAGGTAAATATCGAGTTAAAATTAAAAATATTTTAGAAAATCAATCAAATTAAGTGGTCTGAATTAATTGAATTGCGGGTTAAATGAGTTGGATCTGCCGGCCGCAAGTTGGCCCGACGGACTAGTTCATTTTTTTAAAAAAAGATTCAAAATATTTTAATATTATAAAATTATTATTTTAGAAAAAATGAACTATTTTATATTATAGATTTACCTTATAATTAGATGGAAGTGTTTAAATAAGATTTATGCTCACAAATGATATACCTATATTTTAACTATTTAGAAATACTATTTTAAATAAATCATATTCTTCGAGTTATTTAGATTCACGAATTTGTAAATTATTTAGTAAATTTTTAATATTGTGTTCAATACAAAACCTATTATAGTTTACATTATGTTATAACAAATTATATAACATAATTGGGAGACCTTATCAAATTTTTATGATATATAATACATTATTATATTGCAATATGATATATCATACAATATTCTTTTGTAATAAATATATTTTTATTTATCTAATGTATTATGCTTAGTATATAATACAATATTTTATGTTAGTATGCAATTATAAAAATAATTACATTATTCTAATTTTAATACTCCTAATGGATCAGCCCGAAAATCGAAGGGTTGATAATTCCCAACCTGAAAAAAATTATAGCCCATTTAACCCGAATTGATTAACTCTCAATCTGATAGAACTAGCCCGAAACCCAACAGATTTACTCGTTTAACATCCCCAATCTTTTATTACATATCTCCATATATACGTCACGTCAATATCTAACCTTATTTTTAACTACCATTATTTTAAATTCATTTTCATTCATCTCCTTTTTAATTACTCATGAGTCAAAACTATTACTCAATAATATAATATAATAATAATAAATAAAATAAAGAAGTCTAAAACAGCGGGAATAATTATTTTTTCTTCAAGGTTAATTAGACAATCAACTTTTTGCACTAATTAATTCTTACATTTAAGGAATTTAAAAAAACATGCAATATGTATATTTTTTAAAAGTCACGTAATTTAAGATTTATTTATTAAATTAACAAGTACTTATAATTTAAAAATAATTCTTATCTGTGATACATAAATATATTCATTGTTGGTGTGTTGAGATTTGCCAAAATGGGACAATTGGATCAAACATTGATTAATCTGATTTAAACAAACTTTATTGTAAAATTAAATATACATAAAATTATGATATGCAAGCAATATATTATTTTAACATTTTAAAATTTTCAAACATAAAATAAACAAGCACTTTGAATGAACAAGTATAACTTTTTAACTATATAAACATAACTTTACAAAATAAGTATAATTTATAACATAAATCTGCATGATTATTATTTAAATAAGTTATTGGTCCCGAAATCAGAGTACAGATATGTGAAGCGGAAGGTTTGTATAAAAGCGGAAGTAGAAATAACAAACTTGCACTTATTTAACTAAACAAATAGAACTCAGTTTAGTGTACTCAAAGAGTTAAGCTTAAGTCTGTCGTTGTTAAGTCAGTTTCACAAAATATACTCTTCAATACTTGGACAAGTGTTTGAAGGTTTCAAAAGCCAGTTTGTGAAACTAAACATGACAGAATTGTAAATAAAGCATTAAAGAACACAAGATATTTTATAGTGGTTCGGATCTAAATATTCTACATCCACTCTTCAGACCCAAGGTCTGGATAAATTCACTAAGTAGGTACAAGCCTCTTTACGATCTATGCACAGCCCGTCGGCACCTCCATCCTTCGGTCTGCTGTGATCACTCGCTTAGGAAATCCTTGTAGGCTTAGTCTTTAGGTTGAAGTGAAGACGGCACCCCGTAGCCTTCTTCCTAGAGGTTGAATGTTTTTTGTTCTTCTCAGATCTCAGTTGGTTGGCATACGCCCATGAGAATCAGTATCCCAGAGTAGGAGACTGACTGCTATGAATATATCTTGCAAAGATATATTCACCTTGGTATGGCTTCAACTAGAAAGCTTCAGCCTTGTGCTAAGGAGAAGTAGCACGGGGTAATAACTTGAGTCAGGGACTCAAGTCTCGTGTAAAGAAACACAGAAACTCAGAGAGTTTTAGCAGAGACATGGCTCAGCAGAGTGCTCTTTCTAGAGTGTGAATCATTCAAAATCGTAACAAGGTTGATGAGCAGTCCTATTTATAAAGGACTTCCTCCAGCATTTTGAATTTTTGTCCGTTAGACACATAAATCCAATTGTTAGACTCATGGAAGATGTCGTCCAATCATAGCCTATGTCGTAGGTCTGATATGCTCTGCTATGTTAGTGTACAATGCACTAACTTTGTGTCAGACCAAGTTTCAGTCTAAGGAATCCAAGTTTGGAGAACCTCATACTGACTTTTACTTAGGCATGAATATGCTGAAGTCTGACCAAGCTTTGATGTCTTCGAATAGCTCGTGCTTTGAAGGTAGAGGCTCTTATACTGACTTCCCAATGTCAGTATAGCTATCCCTCATACTGACGGCCCATAGTCAGTATGGAAAACGCCCTCATACTAACTTCTCTTAGTCAGTATGGAAAACACTCATTCTGACTTCTCCTAGTTAGTACGGGAAAGCCCTCATAAAGACTTATCCTGGTTAGTATGGAAAACCCTATACTGAGTACCCAAACTCAGTTTTGGTCAAAGCTATACTTGGTAAAAACCAAATTTCATGGCGTGCAGCTCTTCAGTTCTCGAGCATCTCCTATGCTCGGTCTTCAGCAACTAAGTTCTATTACAACTCGATTGATCTTATACAAGGATTACAGTTTTATAACTCTAGAACATATAAACTGACTAAGATAGCTTTTACAATCTTTGACCCACCAAAACATAAAAAAGTAAAGCAATGACTTCTCTATCAAAAATCCTAACAATTCCACATTTGTTTCACATTGTCATAAGCTAAGGCTTCGACAACCAGCGGCTCTGGTAGGGATTGAAGGATTAGTTCCATAGCAACTGAGTCCAGCTGAAAATAAACTCTGTCTTCATTTGTCCACTCAGCATATGACTTATCTACTATTTTTGGATATGCGGCTCCACTGAGCAGAGTATTCACTTTTGTGATCTTAATAGGTCCGATGGATAGAACTTCTGCCATCTCAGGATGGACATTCTTCAACTGTTAAACATTGCATCTTCATACTCATTCATTTATTTTCAAACTCATACTCATGTTTACAGTGTTACAGTGACAACACTTAAATCCAAACGCAAAATCAAAATCTCTCATGATTCAAATTTAATATTATTACTCAATAAAAAAATAGTATTTTGGTGAATTTACACGTTAGTCTTTTAAGCAAGTTCTAACGAAACTAATTTAGCAAAAGCAACCCTTAGAAGTCATTGATTGAAATTTGAAAATGTAATATCCCGGGTTTAAATTAAGCTAATTTAAGCTTAATTTTGTGAATAAATAAATATTTATTTGTTAATTAAGATTTAATTGTAATTAAAATGGAAAATGACACCCGATGTCGGATATAAGTTCGTTTATTGCAATCAATGTGCCAATGGGTTTGTTTTGAGAAAAATCTAAGTGGCCATGCAACCACATTTTATCTGGGGAGTTTCGAGTGCGTCGAATTATTGTTCTAAAATGATAATATCGCAATTAAATAAACAACTTGCACTCGGAAGGTTCGTTTCTTGCAACGAGCTAGGGGATGCTTGGAAATAAAATATGAAAGGATAGGAAACGATCGGAATAATTTTCTGAGGCCCGTGAAATAATTTGTAAATTATTGAACTTTTAGAGTTCTAGGCGATAATTTATTATCTCCGAAAATTTGGAAAATTATATGAATGAGTTGCAATCGTTAATTGGAGCATTTCCGTGGATTTGCATGTTTATTTGAAACAATGCATGTCAAATTAAGAATTCACGAAGGTTAATTATTGGTATGGAATACACGCGAGTTGAATTGGTGGATATATCGCTACAATTCTTCGCGATAAAGAAAACCAAATATCTCGACATGAGGGGCGGTGGAGTTAATGCAATATTGCATTTTTTTATATGTCATGAATATTATTCAAAATAAGAAAGAAAAGAAAATTCAGATTTCCATTTCTTTCATTTTCCCTGCAACTCCGTGCAACACCACCACTCTCACAACCATCTTCTCGCCATTTCTCCGACCACCACCGTACACCGTCAAGTAAGATATCACTAATTGAGTGTAGCCCGTGTTTCAAGGATTACACGGAGCTTGGGATCGCGTGATTTCATCAAGAAACAAGAGAGATATCGGCCTACGAAGTTGTGTCATCGGTAAGTCGATAAATTACGGTATCGACTTGAAACTCGTATCAAAGGACGATGATACTTTGATTTGACTTCATATTTGTGTTCTTCGTATTTTTTAGGAACATTTTGGTACCGAGACCTTGCCACCCCATCGATGGAAATGCGATCTTCAGCGCCTAAACTCCATATTTTCCGGTGAGTATTTCTCCAGAGATTTTCCGACGAGTTCATCCATTTTCGTTCAGTGTGAGCATGTAATTGAATTCTTGAGATATTGTTAAACATGTTGGAGTGTGTTATGGGGGTTAGATTTGGCCGGAGAATGATGACAGTGTTGGGTTTTGTATACAGAAAGCATCTATTACAATGAGTATACATTCAACGGTATTTCCTACCTGTTAACAAACTTACATGCGAGTAACAATGGTATCCTCTTATCTCACCGATAGGGACGATCGTACTGCGTGTTGTAGATCACAGAATATAGTATGATCACTTGACCTGGTGAGATATAAATATCATCACAGCCGAGACAACACACGAGGATAAGTATGTCGGTATAGGCTGCAGCATAGTTGGAAAGAAGTAATCTGTCTTGATTGCTTGATATGCTGGTACGTGCGGTTGCGTATTGATTGGACCACAGTGAGATTATTCTACTATCTAACTTCAGAGAATACAATATCTTGATCTTGATTGAATCCAAACCCTAATGAAGGTTCAGGAGTTTGCAAGGGTTGACTGTTGCTTTGACTTGCCATGGTGGAGAGCCTGAGTAACGTGCTCGTATACTCACATCTTGGGTAATAGCAGTTCATGTATTGCCGCCTGAGACTGAAGCTAGGTAACCATATCCGAGTAATAGAATGGGGACATTCCCTGAGGAGCTCAATAACGTTCAACGTGCTAAAGTCCTGCAGGCTGATTAAATTCAATCACGAGTTATAAGGTTTGAGTGGTACTGCTCAGGAAAATAAGATATTAATTAATTGTAGGTAGAGCTTGTCAGAAGCTCCGATTAATTAATGAATGCCCGGTAACCTTAATATGGGCATTCTCAAGTAAATGCAGCTCGTTCTCGTAACGTGGTAATAAAGGGGTAGGTCAGTATTAATTATGTGGTGAAAAAGAATTAATATTAATATTAATTAATTAATTTTGTACTGGGTTGTGGACATTAGAATTAATAAATTCATAGGCCCACATTATTATTTGCATTAGGTCCCAGGTCTGGTCTAATTAAATATGTTGAATTGAGCCCAGTAGCCCATTAGGGTTTGCAACCCTAGGTCTATAAATAGACAGCTCTCTATGAAACCCTAGCCACCTCAGAACACTCAAATCAGTTTGAAACCCTAGGGAGAGAGAGACAGGGGTGGCGGCTCATTGTGTTTGGGAGATGAAGTTTCGACTCTGGCCTACACAATCACAGTCCTGTGGAATCCTCACTAGTAGCAGGATTGAACAACATTGGGATACACATCTGAAGTCCTAATCTGGAGAACAAATTCGTTTTTCTTTTCTCTTCTATTTTAATTAAATCTTGAAATTAGTTCTTTGCTAATTTCTCATTCCACAGATTTAATGAAATCACGTGGTTGAATCAAGGGATTGGAATTCAAACGCGAAAGATCGGATCTGAGACTACGGAGTTAAGGTAAACTCGTGAAATCCACTGCATTTAATTCATAGGAGCATGCTAGGTATATCGTATGTTTATTTTTCTCAACATCCATGAAAAGATCCAGTTTCAGTCGGATTTGGCGATTTGGTTCACCGGTAAATCCCTATAAATGGTATCAGAGCCGAGGTTTGTTTTCATGGCTCTGTTGGATGAGCAATTTCGATTATGCATGTATGGATTTTGAGTTGTTGTGGATGTTTGGTTTTTGTTCCTCGTGGCAACCCGTTCAATTTAATATGCGGTGGTTTATCCGTGTTTGGATTAAATTGTGTTTTGTAAATCACAATAAATTATCTGTGTGCGCATTTAAGAAACCTTTTGAATCAAAAATACTAAGCGGATTTTTTAATTAAAATCATAGACCTCCATAAAGTGGTCCTAGACTGTAAGTGTATCTCCCGTCTTAGTAAACATCTACGAGTGTAGCTTGCTAATTCCCGGAGGTGCATGGGCTGCAGTTGTTGGGGTTTCTAGACAAACAATTTAAATTATGTGAATAGTGGGAGGGTTTTGCGTAAACGTCTATGAGTGTAGCTTGCGTAATCATCTTTCATAACTATTCTAAGATTGATTTAAATTTTAGATAACGAAAGCTTTAAGGGTCGTGCGGTATGGTTACGCACCATGCCAAACTGTCTCTTTTGGCTGGAGTTAAATTTGTGGTGAAGTGCTTAGAAGCATCTTAGAATATAATGCAGTTGTTGCTTCCCTGTTCTTGAGAGATGGCTTGGTATAAGGTTTTACACTAATAATTAATTTCATGTGTCTAAGGATTCCTGACATGGTATGAAATTAAAGGATTGGGGCTTAAAACCCACAATCTGGTTGAGGGTGACATCGTAAATGCCTACGAGTGTAGCTTGCGATGGGACTCTTGGGCAATTAGTGGAAAACATTTGTATTTGATTTATCAAGAGGTTTTCAATGCATTTGTTTTCGAATGTTCTGCATGTATGTTCTTATTAAGATTATTTATTTGTTTCAGATATGTCTATGTCTACTGTTGATCATATTCTTGCTCTCAATCCTTTAACTGGTCCAAACTTCCCTAAATGGAGTTTTTGCATCAAACACATCCTATATCTTAAAAATCAAGCATATGTTCTTTTCATGGATCCACTGGTGTCTGGCTATGATGAAGTTTGCGAACTTGAGCTTGAGTTTTATGATAGATGGGAAGAAGCCGATGATTTTGCCTATTGGCTTATCACGACTGGTCTATCTAGAGAATTAAAGCAAAAGTATGAGAACTTCAATAGGGCTGGAGAGATCTGGAAGGATCTCTTAGCGGCTTATGGCAATGTGGAGCGAACTATCAACTATAAACTTGTGCATGATCTTGTGTGCAAGAATATGGTTGAGGATAGTTCGGTGACAGCGCACATGATGTCTATGATTGAGCTTATGAGACAGTTCACTGTGCAGGAAGAAAATATCAGCGCGCAAGGCGAGATTGATATCATCCTGAATTCTCTTCCGAAATCTTACCATGATTTCAAGGAAATTGTTGCTGCAAGGGCAGAGTATGCTCTGCATGAGTTGCTTGAGGATCTTGTAGTGGAGCAATCTAAAATGCGAGCACAGAAACCTGCTCTGACTGTTTCCAGTACCAGTTCGACAACCTCTAAGGTTGGAGAGAGTAAAGGTCACTCCAAGGAAAGACAGGTGTGCTGGGTGCTGGAAGGTGACTTGTCCGAATGCTAAAGGGCAAGGTGCGTCATTTGCATTTGTAACAGAAACATGTTTAGCATCAGTTTCTACTCATTTGTGGGTAGTGGATACTGGAGCTACTGACCATGTTTATTAAACTTTGCAGGGGTTCACACCGAGGAGGGTGTTGAAGATGACGAAGTTACCATCTCAATAGGGAATGCAGCACAAGTGAGTGCAGCTGCCATTGGAGATGTCACCTTGTACTTTGATGATTTTGTTTTGACTTTGAGAGATGTTTTATATGTGCCGAATTTTCGGCGGAACCTTATTTCAGTTTCCAAACTTTATGTTGATGGTTAATCAGTTATTTTTTATAGTGGTGTTTCTATCATTGGTAATAACGTTGTTATCTGTCGTGGAATGCTGAATAACTCTCTCTATGTCGTTAATTGTCATCATAAGACTTCCGTGAATGCTGCATGCAATTCATCTGTAATTGATAATCCTAGAAATAGAAAGTTTATTTCTTCTGATGAGGATCTTACATATCTCTGGCACTTGAGACTTGGTCACATCAACTTGAAGCGAATTCAGCGACTTGTAGATGATGGTATATTGGACTTAGTCCGACCTGTACCTTATCAAGTCTGCGAATCCTGCATCGAGGGTCTTCTAGGCCTTTTAAGGCTAGTCACTCTCGAGCAGAGGATGTGTTGGAATTGATCCATTCTGACTTATGTGGGCCCATGTCCACACAGGCTCGTGGAGGGTATGAGTATTTTGTCACTTTCATTGACGATTACTCGAGATATAGATATGTTTACCTGTTTTGCTACAAGTCTGAATGCTTTTAGAAATTCAAAGAGTTTAAGGCTGAGGTAGAAAAGAAGGTCGGGAAAACTATCAAGTCGCTGCGATCTAACCACGGGATTACATCCCAATAGACTGCACCGGGTACTCCCCAGCAAAATGTTGTAGCCGAGAGAAGAAATAGAACTCTTTTGGAGATGGTGAGATCAATGATGAGTTATGCAAGCTTACCCTTTTTGTTTTATGGATACGCATTGGAAACAGCGGCTTACATTTTAAACTTGATGCCTTCTAAATCAGTTCCTAAGACACCCTGTGAGCTCTTCCTCGGACGCACACTCAGTTTGTGCAAGTTTAGAGTATGGGGTTGTCCGGTACACGTGCTGACGAAGGAACCTAATAAGTTAGAAAGCAGAACCAAGGTAATGCTATTTATAGGGTATCCTAGGCAAACGAAAGGTGGTTACTTTTACTGTCCTGAGAGTCAAAGAATCGTTGTTAGCACCAATGCTAGATTCTTGGAGGACGAGTATGTAAGAAACCACTAGACAAGGAGTGATGTAGTTCTTCAAGAAATTGAAGATGAGAATGCAATTCCAAGGGAAGGGGAACGTGCGAACGTGGGTGCACCTGTGAGAGGTACAACATCACCGGCGCGTTCTTTAGTGCAGGGTGCAGAACCACAAGTTGCTGCACCAACTTCTGACACGACACCAATGCCTCGTCGCAGTGGAAGAGTTATTTTCCAGCCAGAAAGGTACATGTTTGTGGTTGAGTCTTCGGACTTGAGCCCTGAAGACGGACATGAGGACTCTGACCCACTGACCTACGAAGAGGCAGTGCAGGACAAGGATGTTGCGAAGTGGCGCATCACCATGGATTCTGAGATTGAATCCATAACCGTTATGGATATGTACCAGAAAGATGTTCTGCCTTATGGCTTTAAGGCCATAAGGTGCAAGTGGATATACAAGCGAAATAAAGGAGCGGATGGAGAAGTTACGGCTTTCAAAGTCAGGCTGGTGGTAAAGGGTTATAGTCAAAAAGAGGGGCGAAACCTTTTCACCGGTAGCCATGCTCAAATCCATCCGGATACTTCTTGCCATAGCAGCGCACTTAGACCTTGAGATTTGGCAAATGGATGTCAAAATCGCTTTTCTAAACGGTTACCTTAAAGAAGGTAGGGACATCTATATGCAGCAACCCGAGGGTTATATGCAGAACATCTTGTTTGGAAGCTTAAGAAGTCCTTGTACGGACTTAAGCAAGCTTCCAGGTCGTGGAACTTATGTTTCAACGATGTGATTAAATATTACGGATTTTCACAATTGGAGAACGAAAGTTGTGTTTATCGACTTTGTGTCAGTAGGAGCGTGGTTTTCCTTGCACTGTACGTGGACGACATACTCCTATTTGGAAACAACGAGGGAGTGATGTCGGAGATTAAATGTTGGTTATCCGAACAGTTCCAAATGAAGGATTTGGGAAAAGTTGGGTACATCCTTGGGATTAAGGTCTTACGGGATCGTAAGAGAAGGATGTTAAGCTTATCCCAGGCATCCTATGTGGATACTGTGATAGCTCGGTTCAGCATGCAACTCGCCAAGAAAGGCTTGCTACCTTTCAGACCTGGCGTACATCTTTCTACTGGGCAGTGTCCTGTGACACAGAGCGAGAAAGATGAGATGAGTCTTGTACCATACGCATCTGCGGTGGGTAGCCTCATGTATGCAATGTTGTGTACCGGGCCTGATATTTGTTATGCCGTTGGCATGGTAGCAAAATATCAGTCTAACCCTGGACAAGCGCATTGGACTGTGGTAAAGCACATCCTCAAGTATTTGAAGAGAACTAGGAATTACTATCTGGTTTATCAAAGTGAGGATTTATGCCATGTGGGTTACACAGATTCGGATTTCCAAGGAGACCAGGATGAGAAGAAATCGACCTCAGGTTATGTGTTTACCTTGGGAGGTGGGGTTGTATCTTGGAGGAGCGCAAAACAGAAATGCATTGCTGACTCCACCATTGAGGTGAAATATGTCGCCGCCTCTGAAGCTTCAAAAGAAGGGGTATGGATCCGGAACTACCTTTTAGAGTTGGATGTGATTCCGAGTTTGCCTAGGAGTATCACAATCCATTGTGACAACTCTGGTGCAGTGGCAAACTCGAAGGAACCACGAACTCACAAGGTGAGCAAACACATAGAGAGAAAGTACCATATCATATGAGAAATCGTATCGATGGGCGATGTGCAGATCAAGAAGATTGACACTAGTGACAACCTAGCTGATCCATTCACAAAGTGCTTGCCATAGAAGGTTTACGAAAGACATATTCGTGGACTAGGTCTGAGGTTGATGCCTACCACTGGCAGTGGTTGATGTAATAGCTAGGCTAGATAGACGCACTGTATACTCTGTAATAGCGAGTGTAATGCTTTGAGTATAAGTGGGAGATTGTTGGGTTTTGTATACATAAAGCATTTATTACATTGAGTATACATTCAACAGTATTTCCTATTTGTTAACAAACTTACATGCGAGTAACAACGATATCCTCTTATCTCACCGATAGGGACAATCATACTGCGTGTTGTAGATCGCAGAAGACAGTATGATCACTTCACCTAGTGAGATATAAATATCATCACAACCGAGACAACACACGAGGATAAGTCTGTCGGTATAGGCTGCAGCATAGTTGGAAAGAAGTAATCTGTCTTGATTGCTTGATATGCTGGTACGTGTGGTTGCATATTGATTGGACCACAGTGAGATGTATTCTACTATCTAACATCAGAGAATACTATATCTCGATCCTGATTGAATCCGAACCCTAACGAAGGTTCAGGAGTTTGCACGGGTTGACTGTTGCTTTGACTTGCCATGGTGGAGAGCCTGAGTAACGTGCTCGTATACCCACATCTTGGGTAACAGCAGTTCGTGTATTGTAGCCTGAGACTGAAGCTAGGTAACCATATTCGAGTAATAGAATGGGGACATTCCCTGAGGAGCTCAATAACGTTAATCGTGCTAAAGTCCTGCAGGCTGATTAAGTTCAAGCACGAGTCATAAGGTTTGAGTGGTACTGCTCAGGAAAATAAGATATTAATTAATTGTAGGTAGAGCTTGTCAGAAGCTCCGATTAATTAATGAATGTCCGATAACCTTAAATATGTGGATTCTCAAGTAAATGCAGCTCGTTCTCATAATGTGGTAATAAAGGGGTATGTCAGTATTAATTCTGTGGTGAAAAAGAATTAATATTAATTAATTAATTGTGTACTGGGTTGTGGACATGAGAATTAATTAATTCATAGGCCCACTTTATTATTTGCATTAGGTCCCAGGTCTGCCCAATTAAATATGCTGAATTGAGCCCAGTAGCCCATTAGGGTTTGCAACTCTAGGTCTATAAATAGA
The DNA here is from genome assembly GCA_026898455.1 of Plectranthus barbatus. NCBI lineage: Eukaryota > Viridiplantae > Streptophyta > Magnoliopsida > Lamiales > Lamiaceae > Plectranthus > Plectranthus barbatus. Next base: position 23,435 of record JAPKLW010002092.1, read on the forward strand.
CAGCTCTCTATGAAACCCTAGCCACCTCAGAACACTCAAATTAGTTCGAAACCCTAGGGAGAGAGAGACAGGGGTGGCGGCTCTGTTTGTTTGGGAGACAAAGTTTCGACTCTGACCTACACAATCATAGTCATGTGGAATCCTCACCAGTAGCAGGATTGAACAGCATTGGGATACACATCTGAAGTCCTTATCTGGAGAACAAATTCTTCTTTCTTTTCTCTTCTATTTTAATTAAATCTTGAAATTAGTTCTTTGCTAATTTCTCATTCCGCAGATTTAATTAAATTGTGTGGTTGAATCAAGGGATTGAAATTCAAACGCAAAAGATCGGATCTGAGACTACGGAGTTAAGGTAAATTCGTGAAATCCACTGCATTTAATTCATAGGAGCATGCTAGGTATATCGTATGTTTATTGTTCTCAACATCCATGAAACGATCTGGTTCAGTTAGATTTGGTGATTCGATTCACCGGTAAATCCCTACAGACAGCTCGCATGATGGTTTGCACTCATCGAGCTGCTTCTTCTTCTTAGTCTATGTTGTTCGATGACAATGGCATCGGTCCACGCACTCACATCAATTGACGTGGGCCTGTATTGATTGACGTAGCCGAGTCGATCGATGAGAACAACATCGGTCGACACCGATGATGAATTTGTTAATTTCTGGGCAGGACGCGTTCGGCGACCCAGAATGCAGTCGGCGGTCGTCATTTGTGTAGGCTGGGTCGCCATTCTGTAGGCCGGGGGAAAATGCATTTTTCATTCGTTTTCGATCTGTTTCATCTTGTTTTCGATGCGTGAACTTAAATATCAATAATAAGGCATGTTATATCCATGATTATACACTTGATTATGATTTGGGACATTAGAACTTATTGAGTCGATTAATGCATCGTTAAATACGAAGTTTAGTCATTTAATATATAATGTGCTTTGAAGGAGTTGATTTGTTAACCGTGGATTGGTTAACATATTTGATTGAATTTGAATAATTTACGTGCATGTCTCGAGGTATGAGAATGCCTGACGAGCTTTTGAATTATGTCAGTTCAGTATGTCAGTCATATATCCTGATCAACGTCAAGTAACGTCAGCTAGGGCTGATTGGTTTGTGATTAGATGATACATCCTAATTTGTGTATATTTTATTGTGTCGATGTGTGAAGGAAACATAGGATAATTTTGCGACAGTTCAACCGCATCTAACGTGAACATCTATTCTGTAAGCAATAAAGGTGGGGACTATTTTTCAGTAAAAATAAAATGTCATTTTGAGCCTTGAGCTCAATTTTCTAAAATGTGTGTGAAAATATTTTGTTTTAAAGTTGATTGTCTATGCCTAAATTGTTTTGTGCTATCATATATATACCTCTGTTGATTGATATCTTCAGAGAGAATGAATTAATGAGTACGGAACCAATATTGTGCTGAGCTAAGACTCATTAATTGTAGGGTAGGTAGCCTTACTTGATTTTGCTATAAGGTAGGTAGCCTTAAGAGCACTGTTATTTGGTAGTTCAACTGACGTGCTGATACCTTGAGGAAATAAGGTTTTGATTGTAAATCGATCGTTGTCTCGAAGCTGTGTGATTCTGAGGCACTGTGCACAGATTGATGATAATGGGTAGAGTGGTTCGTCCATTCCCAACTCTTCATCGTAACTTGGAAGTGGGCCAGCTTCCAGTTACAAACGGTAAACAGATATGATATCATGCTTTAAATTGTCACGAAATCAAAATGATTTGGATAACACGGTACTTTTCAAATAAACCCAGTGATTATCTGTGTGTGTGGCATAGCTTTCATATTTAAAATGTATGTTTTCGGGTATATCTCCAGGGGGTACATTTGTACTCAGTCCATCGCATTATTTCTAAAATGTGCAGGCTAACAACAAGGACGGACAGGCGGTGGTGTAAAGACGAGCAAATATTATAAGCAAGAAATAGATCATGAGATATGCATACTCATATGCATATCTCCATCACGTGACACTCCGCTGCACTGCACCTCTGTCAAAATCTCATTCCCCTGGTTTTGTAAAAGTTCGAGAAACTTACTCAAAACTATTCCGCTTCTAGTTAGTTTTCTTATTGCATCTTTTGATAGAAAATTGAAAGGAATGGATGTTATTAAATTCTTCTTTTTGTTATTGGATAGTCTTCCACTTATATTTAAAAAAAATGTTTTAAAAATCTTTCCACTCCAACTATAACGCGCCTCAAAGTTTGAGAAGGTCAGTTAGGAACGTTACATAAAATCTTGTAAGAGAACCCAAAATATTAATTTGTGACTCCCATAAGAACATTCATTTCTATTTTTTCACTTATCTATATTAAGTTGATAGACAGTTAATTAAAAAAGTCTTATTGTAATTCCCTAAAACAAATAAAGTAAATAATATGTTGACAATTTTAGATTTTCAAGTTGTAGATGAATAATATAATCATTAAAATTTCTTTTTAAATTATGGTATATCAAATCATTTCTCGGGTTCGATTTAGATTATTGCGTTTATTTATAAATGCGAATTTAGAGGTAGTTCAAAAATCCAAAAAGTGTAGTTGAAATTGAGGCAGATTGAGCTAATGAGTAATGATAAGTGGGCCTATTAAATGGTACCATAATCAATTATATGCAGGTAACAAGAGACATGGAAATAGTTACAAATTTTGAGTTAGATGCTTTTTTCCATTCACGTGATAAATCAAACAATTTTCGCAATCATTAATAAAATAATATATTTGATATCGTGTACCAATGTTTGGTGTATCTAAGAAAATGAAATGGGTATTAATTTTTGTTGCTGTGATAAAAATAAAGCAAACATTTAATTGGGACATTTATAACTCCATTAGTTTAATATTTCTACTTTGAGTTCGTTTTCATTTTTTTTGGACATTTTTCAAAATACTTCATACTAGTGGAATTTATATGAATTCTCATGTCAAAGAAATTTCATTCTTTTTATTTATATATATTTACTTTAGATTTGCTATACCCAACACATTTTGATGTAATTTATAAAAATAAAAATATTAATTGTAAATGAGAAATTTGGAGATAAATTCAAAAAATATAATGAGTGTTGAAAGTCGAAAAAAAGGGCCCCTCAAGCAGCAAAAACAATTTGCGTCCCACAAATCTAATCTGCAAATTCATCATCATTTTCATTCATGCTCCTAAATTTAATAAACTCTTTGATTTTTCCGCAGCAACAAGTCAAAGACTCGGCTTCCATTACTCTCCACTCTCTCTCTCTCGCTCGCTCACACGCACAAATAATCTTACTCACATTTACGCAGAGAAATCGTTTGTGGGCGTGGCCCTTATTAATTTCAGCTACAATGAAAGAAACCCACCGGCGTTGCGTTTCAATTTGTCGGCGCTGAAACCCTAGCCCCTGAAAAAATGTCATCCTCACATGGAAAAGACCCAGTCTTTAGCCCTAACCCTGGCCCTACGCACCACAACAAGAAGAGGCCCGACCCGGATGAGGCATTGAATGTCCTCCTCAAAATGCACCCGCGACCTGTTTCTCAATCCGGGTCTACCTCTCCTTACTCCGGGTCCGAACCCGAATTCGACTCGTTGAACCCTAACTCGCATTCCGCCGTTGCCGACTGTACCGCTTCCCTATCGGATGAACTTTTACTGAAAGTTCTTGGTAGGATTCTTGACAAGAAACAGCACGTTTCGAATTCGTTGGTTTGCAGGAGGTGGTGCCTGCTGTGCGGTAAGTTGATTAAATCGATTAAGTTAATTGATTGGGAGTTCTTGGACTCTGGTAGGTTGAGTTTTCGGTTTCCGAATTTGGAAGATGTTAATTTGGTTCCGGCTTGCATTAAATCTGCAAGAAACTCTGGAATTCTGTTGAGTAATAAGTTGATTGAGGTTCGTTTGAGTTCGGGGGTGTTGGAAAATGATGAAGGGTTGTTTGTTAGGAAAGAGGATGTTTTGGATTCGAGGGAAATCGATAGAGGGGTGACGATATTAGCTGAAGGGTGCAAGAATTTGAGGAGAGTGGTGCTGATGAATGTGAGTGAGGAAGGCCTGAATTGTTTGGCGAAGGAATGTGAGCTGTTGCAGGAAATGGAACTGCATTATTGCGGTGATATGGCGTTGAGGGGAATCTATAATTGCAAGAACTTGCAGATATTGAAATTGAATGGGAATATAAATGGGGTATATGATTCCATGGTTTCGGATATTGGATTGACCATTCTAGCACAGGGTTGCAGAAGATTAGTGAAGCTGGAGTTAGTGGGATGTGAGGGGAGTTACGATGGTATTAAGGCAATTGGGCAGTGCTGCCAGATGTTGGAGGAGTTAACAATATGTAATCACAGGATGGAAGGGGGGTGGTTGTCGGCTTTGTCATTCTGTGGGAACTTGAAGAGTTTGAGTTTCTTGTCCTGTAAGTATATTGATGAAAACCCAGGATTAGATGAGCATTTAGGATCATGTATGATGCTTGAGGAGTTGCATTTGAAAAAGTGTCAAATGCGAGACAAGCAGGGTGTCAAGGCATTGTTCCTAGTGTGTCGGAGAATTAGGGAGCTAGTTCTTGAAAACTGTTGGGGATTGGATGATGATATCTTTGCTGCTGCCTCTGTTTTTAGGTATACACCTAACTCTTGCTTTCTTTCGTAAAGAAGACTTGAATTCACTAAGGTTAAATATGCTTGTTCTTGCGATGGACCAGTGAAGTTTTTGGTCTTGCACTGTGTCTTGAAACATTTTGGTCTGCATGCTACTGTGTGCCTGCTTATGGAAAGAAATAGAAATGTCATGCAATTTTACTTTGATGCTCATTGTTTTCTGATATTAGGCGGTATGACAAATTTCTGTTTAATATACTTAACTGTTGAATTATTGTGACATGTGGCTTGAATTAAAATCTTCTAGTAGAATCTCACTAAAATATTTAGCTTCATCAGTTTTGGGAAGATAGGATATCCTTGAAAAATTATTGGCTAGTTAGAACTGCCTAAAACTTTTACCTGTCTTCTTTTAGGGCGTTGCTACCAGACTACTTGCTTCTGTTGTAACTTGTAATTCGTGCTCACCTTCTTTCATATCCCTATTGTTCAATCACACACATATGTAAATATTTGTGTAAACTCTGAATCGGTCTCAGTTATCTGGTTAGAAACATTTTCAGTGTCTGCATGGTTTGATTTCACAACTATGAAGTTAGGAGTTGAAGATTGCATTGCATCAACCAATAATGAGTCCAAGTAAAATTGTGTTCATGATAGCGTTAGTTCGAAGAGAGATGGTGGGAAAACACTATTCTGTTGAAACACTTGCTAATTTTATGAACTATCATTCCAACAGCAGGAACATAAGATCCCTCTCACTGGAAGGATGCTCGTTACTCACAACAGAAGGACTAGAATCAGTGATTCTCTCTTGGAAAGAGCTTGATAGGCTTAGAGTAGTTTCATGTAACAATATTAAAGACAGTGAAATAACTGCAGAGCTAGCAACCATATTTTCGATTCTCAAAGAGTTGAAGTGGCAGCCAGATTCCCGGTCGATGCTGTCTGCTAGCCTTGCTGGTACAGGCATTGGGCAAAAGGGAAGTAGATCTTTGAGATGGAAGTGACAACAAGCCAATGCTAATCTGAAGTAGGTAGCATCTGCTGAAATCATGATTCCACTCATTCGATATGAGGCTTGCATCCATTTTGTAATTGTTTGAGTGTTTGGGATTGGGATACAGGTGGAGATCCATAGCCTCTCAAATCTTGATATAGGTTTTTGATCTTTTTATGATGTATTTCTTTCTCATTGGTAGTGTAGAACAGTTAGATGTTGAGAACTTGAGTTTTATGGATAATTTGACAGAAACTTTGGATGCATAATCCATGAGAAGAGGTGAGTGACAGGTTGTATTTGTTCCAGGGCTTGGGGAATGCCATGCCAACTGAAACTGTATGAAATCATAGGAATGAATTTCATTACGCCTTCATTTTTGTTGCTAAATGGTTATTGTAAATAAAATAAAATCACATGTCACCAAACTCTATTTAACTATATGCTAGAAGTAGACAACTCCTTTTGTTTTGCATAATGGTAGCTGATGGATGAGTTCCTTTTGGGTTCTTCCATAGGTTTTTATTTCACTTATGAAAGAGCTTACTAATTATAGTTGCATGGGTGAAAAAGTATAAAACAATCTAGTATAGATGTATGCATATATATTTTTTGAATTTTTTAGATTATAAAACCTATAGATATGAAAAAATATTTAAATTTATCCTCAATTTTAATGAGTCATCATTCTATCCCCAATTTTTAAGAGAGAAATTACAAAATACCTATTTACACTAATTGATATTTCAAAAATATCCACTTTTTATAACATATATAAAAATACCCAAAAATACATTTTTCTGCTAAAATTAGGTGTCCGTCATCTTTTTTCAAACAACAATGAATTTCGATTTAAGTTTTATTAGCTTTATGATTTAAATAATATTTGGATGTTAAAAAAATTAGAATTAGAAAATATTACTGACTTATGTTTTTGGAAAAAAAATTAATTAACAAAATTCAAAATCGAGTTGGATCAAACCAAATCCGACTCAAATTGGAATAAATTTTGAAACTGAGTCGGTTTCTTTGTTAATGAAATCAATTCGATTCCGATCATACCAGAACCCATTATTTTTACCCAAAATCAGCCGGATCCGACCCTTTTATCCAAAATCGACCCGGGTCGGAATCGGTGTTGACGATACCGACCGATTCCGACCTGGTCAAAATTTTGAATATTAAATCGCAAAAACATCAATTATTTCCACTTTTCATTGTCGACAGACTCGGCACAAAATTGGTCCCCTCTCTTTCCCTTTCAAAGTCGAAGCCGACTCATCCCCACCCGTTCCGATTTGGTGATGGCCGACAATATTGAGCAAGTAAGTACGCTCGAATCTGACTTCACCCCTATCCATTTCGATTTATATTAATTTAATCGGTTATTTTCTGTGAAAAATAGAACAATTTTTTGTATAAATTCTTGTAAATTCAAATGTTTGGATATATAGGATGGAATGAGTGTATGTTAAATTTGAATAATTTACATGTTTGGATGTACATGATGGAATGAGTGTATGTTGACTTTGAATAATTTACATGTTTGTTATGAATTATGTATGTTTGAGTTTGTTAAATTATTTTTTTGTTGCAATTACATGTTGAATTAAATTTCATGTTTGGAAATTGTGGAATTGTGGATTTGTTTCAATTTGTTTCAAATTTGTTTCGTGTTTCAATTTATTTCGAATTGTTATGAATTAGAATTATGGTGATTATTTCATAATTGTTAAATTTTGTGTTGGATTTATGCAGCCAAAGTGGATTAGGGGCTCTTTTTGTGGTCTAAATACTAAAGTGAACTTATACACTAAAGTGACCACTTTAGATACTATTAGTGAGAGGTACTTCGGGAGCATCTTGAATGAATCTTCGACACCGCCATATAACATAGAAATGGCTACATTCCGAGATTTGAGTGCAACACCATAACTTGTCCGGATGCCAAAAGTTCATTGCAGTTCAGCCATAATCTCCCTCGGTTTGATTAGTGAGCCTTGCCGACGCATCTTACTCGCGAAATAAGCGGCCAAAGCTTTTGAACGAACATTCTGTGATCCAGTTCCAACAAGTTTCAACCTACAATTATGATCTGGTACAAATTTGCGTACAGTCCCACACTTAGCTTTGCATGTCGCACGTATAACTTAAGAACAACTCTCTTCTCGTTTGCACTTGTACTTAACACGAGTACTATCAGACCGTGCTACTTTAAATTTTTGTCTCTGGTCCATATGTCAAAGACCAATAGCGAAGAACAAATTATCTGTACTCCAAAACATGGCACCCTGTGACAAATCCTGATCGAGATTGACAGCGACATCTCGCAGGATGAGTGAATCAGATGTATCCAATGGAATCATTGGAAGTAACCAATTATTTAGTTGAACTTCCAAGACTTCTGGTAGAGGATGAGTTGGCAAAATATTTGAAATAAAAGCACTCATGCCTCTGACTGATTGCACCCATGCAGAAAATTTTGCCACGGTACAATGCATCAATGAATTGTTGAAATCTTCGTCCTCTGACTCTGCCTCCTCGACATCATCTCCTTCATCAGGTTGCTCGTCATCATCAGACTCCACGACACACCCTCGTTTAAGTCAGGACCCTCGTTTAAGTCAGGAATATGTGAACTCCTGCTTGCACCTTCAAAAGGTTGATAAAAAAACATTGAAGAATCAAACCTTTGAAGGTCCTCCAAACATGGACTGAAACTGGCATGCGGTGGTGGACTGAATGAAGATATGAACGGTCTGTAAGGGGATGCATCCCGTTGTGAACTCCCACCACTAGTGTTGATTATATTATTCATAACAACATAAATATTTGGCTGCGAATAAAGAGCAAAAAGCAGCTGGAGATCAACATCCGTCGCCAACAAAGATCTTACAATTCGTCCACTTTGACTTTGGGATGTATAATAGATATTATACTCACCGAGAATGTTTTCTGAATCGAAAATCAACTGGATGTTGCTTCTAAATGCATGTATTGAAAGGTTGGTCGTTGGTAAGTAAACCAACCTTTCTTCTCCACCAATGTAATTGCACGATTCATCCAATTGGCCATTATAGTGAACGAAAATAAAACACCAATTCTCCATATTGAAAAACAAAGAAATATGTTTTCAAAGTAAGAAATAGTGAGATGAACGAATATTGAGAGCATTTGCTTAATTTCAAGTGTATATGCTAGTCTGCATATGATTTCGATCATATAAAGGAAAAAATATCAACTATTTATCTTACTTGAATGGATTGATCAATACAGTATTGTGCAACCACTCAGCTGCAATTCATTGTACGAGTAAATTTCATTCACTCATCTAGTAAATAAAAAAAATATTCTCATGCATGTTATTCATGTCAGCATACTTTATGAGTTATTTTGACTATATTGCATGTATAAAGTAGGAAAATAATGCAGATCGGACAATAATTGAAGTTTTGAAATTAAAAGAAAAAACTGGTTCTGACTGAAATGGACCCGGTTCAAACCGATGTCGAAAACACATACAACTTTTTTACCAAAAACCAACGTGGGTCGGTATCGGGTAGGTTTCGATACTGAGCCGGTTCAGATGCGATTCTGAACTGACTTATTATTGATGGGTGAAACTCAAAAATACTGGGAAATAAAGAAAGAATACTCAAGATAAAAGAGAATATTAATTTTATTGCTCAAAAGTTGTGAATAGAAAAAAAATTGATCCTTCATACAACGACAATTCATGCATTTATAGAAGAGGAACCCTAGATCTACTAGGAAAGAAGATGTGATACAATCAGATATACTCAAATCTTATTTTATCTATTCAAGTATATCTTTTTCCTCACAAATCTTCAAAGGATATGCTCAAATCCCGCCCAAACCAGGACCAGATTATGTAAGGCACCTTCTTTATTCGCTTGCCATGATGATACTCTGGGAGACGACCTTCGAAGGCGGTTCGAGTGCTTGGGAGTGGCGTCACCACCTAAAAGTAGTGTAGGTGTTTTACTAAATCGGCCCTGATTGGGTTTCCTAAGCTCCTTAAGGCGAAGCAGCTCGAGGTGAGGCAGCTCAGGCAGTGCAGGCAGCTCCTGTCCTTAGCATATTTTCAAGTGATATCAACGACTCTCTTGAACTTTTCATATTTGGACCGATCCTTGAATGCAAGAATGACACGACCCATTACTCAAATGGATTGGTGCATTTACTTATAAATGGGTCCAAAATGAGTGGAACCATTTTGGGCTCAACAATAGCCCCCCAGTTTTATCGAAATAAGTTCGTTTCGGTGAAGCTGGACGTTTTGTAAGGTTGAGGCAATGAGCTTTTAAGATTTTCTTACGATCGAACCATGACATGAGTTTGAGGAGGCAATAGAGGGATTTCATATCGCTCTGAGAGCTAGTGTGGAGGATTCTTCTACCCCTCTCCAACCAGCTCTCTGACATGAAAGAGAAAGGTACGACTGCTCCCCTTTCCCGTATCAGTCGATGAAATGCTTCGAACCAGTGAGTGTGCTTGATGAGGTGGGGTTTTGAGCGATGTGATGCAGGAATGAACCCAAAATAGAATGCAGGTAGCGACCCTGAACCTTCCGACACATGGGTCGGCTTCGTACTGCACGTGGCAAATACAGCGGAATCGAGTAGATCCGGATTTTATAGTGTCTAGCAGGGAGTGAAGTCACTATGTCGAGACTGTTTCGAGTGGTCGTGTTGTTTGAGATTGAATCTTTAGAAAGATAACTCTCATGACGTTGCCACTCGAGGCTAGATACATATCGTCAAGACTCAATGTCCCTGGGTGTCCCAATGATATGGGATTTGCATCATCCAGGGGCTAGCCCCCGAATACGAAGGCTAAATTAAAAGTGCTTGAAGCACATAGGACCATATACACATTACATGACATATGCCCAAGTATCAGTAAAGAAAATGGCAGGTAGATACCTGCGGAACGGAGTGAGCGAAGAGAGCTCCAAGCGTAGCAATAGGTGAGCGAAGCATAAGACTCAGGTTCAAACGACCGTCGCTTTCTCGAACAGAGCGGAGCAGGTGGTGCGACCTGACCTTGGACTCGAGGACGAAATAGAGTAGGCAGAACCGACCTGGCATTGGACTCGAGGACGTAGTGGAGTAGTTTGTTCTATCTGGCCTGACTCGAGGACGAGGCGGAGCAATCGGTTCCGTGGAGACCTAGCATTGGACTCGAGGACGAAGTGGAGTAGTTGGTTCCATCTGGCCTGACTCGAGGACAAAGCGGAGCAGTCGGCTTTGTGGAGACCTGGACTCGAGGACGAAGTTAGCCCAACCCGGCCCACTCGTGAAGCCCATTAGGGTTTTAGTGAGTTCTATAAATAGCTCCAAGATTTCCTCACACTTCATTTCTGCTAGTCCGTCTCTTTCACTTCCCCTTTCTGCGATTTCTGACGAAGCCCCCCCCCCCCCCGTCATCGCGCCGCCATCATCTCCGGTGTTCCATCATCGTTAGGTGATTTTTGCCTATTTCCTTTTATTTAGCTTATGGAAGAGTTTGAGAATTTGTCGGGGTTTGATCGGCAGGATGGCCCTCCTGAGCACGAGCCGAGTGGCTCGAAACTGGCAAATACTTCTATATCTAGTTTGTCGAGCTCGAGGGACTCACACGGCTCGCGCCCGGGGGTCTTTCCGGAAGAGTATGATGATAACTTCCAAGGGCGCTGGTGCATGCTCATTCGTGTTTGAAATACGGACAAATCAACACCCTCTTCCGCTGGTGGAATATCTCGCTCCGCGAAGATCCGATAGCACCTCGAGCGACTGATCACCCTCATCGATCACCTCGAGGGTATATGGCCTTCAGCACTAGATTGTTTTAATATGGAATTCATCTCCATTTGCATCCGTTTTTCGTATCAGTGCTCTACCACTATCAAATTGCCCAGATCCAACTCGCCCCGATGGCGTGGCGGCATATGATGAGCACTTTGCTGATCTTCAATGATGCTAATCTCAAGATGCCCACCGTGCGGGAGTGGTCCGAGCTCTACAATCTTCATAGTCAGCTGAAGGAAAGTTATTACTCCCTCCGTCCCGGTGAAGTAGTCCCTTTTCTTTTCGGCACGGGAATTAAGAGTTGTGAGTGTAGTGGAATTAATATTTTATTGGTGAGTGTGAAAAAAGTTGCCATTTTAGGAAAATGGGACTATTCTATGGGACAAACAAAAAAGGAAAGTGGGACTACTTCAATGGGACGGAGGGAGTATTATTATTCGAAGCACAATGGTAATCCCAAGCCACTCATATAAGGTTGCTTGACGAACTCCGCCAACTGGGTCAGCGAATTCATCTTCGTGCCTATCCCTCGGGAGCAGTCTGAGTTATCTGGGTTTCTGCGAATGGCCAAGAGTAAATCTTTAAAACGTGTTCTTCTTCTTACTGTTCTCACTGACTTTTTGTTATACGCAGGGCATTCGCGTTTTGCACTAATGGACGGGGAGCGGGCTCGGATTCAAGCTGCTTATGCCTATCCAATCATTGATCCTGATCATTTGCTGCAAGACCACTGGGCAGATATATCCGGCATTCACGACATGTCGACTCTCACCCCCGAGGAGCTTATTCAGTACCAGCAGCGGAAAGCTGGGAACAAAAAGAATGCTGCCAAGTCGAAGAAGTCTACTGGAAAGAATGGTGGCTCGAGCAAAGTTGGGGAGAAGACCACCACTGGCGAGAGCACGCAACTCGAGGGAAACCCTTGCCCTGAGCAGGTAGAGGTCGAGGAGCATGAGCCTGCTGGGTCTCCCTCGACTTGCCAGAGGAGGCGGGAGGGGACAAATATAGTGTCCACACCTCGAGAGGAGGATGTCCTTAACCTGATAGAAAGGGAGGAGCCTCGAGCCATGGTGACCACTGTTGGTGCTCCCTCCAGTCACTCGAGGGCTATCTTAGATGCCTTGACGAATAACGATCGTCGTATGGTGGCAGGTGGATGAGGGCATTTTCTGACTTTCTTGGTTGTATCCTGGTTGGGTCCTCCTTGGTGTTCAGCGGTGACTGCTATCAAGGGCTCCATGAACCCCGCCCACACGCAGCTCTGTTGGGATTATATACTGAAAGCATATATGATTAAGTGTTTTGTACACTGGTCTTCATATATGTTGCTGCAATAATACTCGCTGTCTGATATAACAAACATACAACGAACCATAATATCCTATTATCTCGCCTATAGGGATGATCATACGGTGTGTAGGAGATCACAGAGGATCATATGAATCGTTTGACCTAGCGAGATATAAACAGTATCATAGTTGAGACGGTCCCTGGATAGGCTGTCGGTCTAAGCTGCGGCACATCGGTTCATAAGTGGGCTTATCCTAGCTACTTGATGTGTCGGTACATAGTTATGTATTGATGGGATCAACAGTGGGATGTGCCATTCTCATTGACATAGGAATGAGCCATATCCCTAACATACTTCCTATGATCTTAAACCTAACTCAAGGATAAGGGGCACACACAGATTGACCACACTTTGATTTACCATGGTGGCGAGTCTTACATGTACTCTTATACCCGTATTTTGGGTGTTGGAAATTTGTGTGTGGCCTGCTTAGTCTGGACATTTAGGTAAGCATGTCCGTTTCAGGATGGTGACATTCCCTGAGGAGCTCACAAGGTTCATTATGCTAAACTCTGCAGGTTGAATTATTTAATTCAGGCATAAGTGAAAAGGAGTGAGTGGCATTACTCAGGAAATAAGAGATTAATTAATTGTGGCTGATTGTCATAAGCCAAATTAATTAATGAATGTCTATAACCTTAAATATGTGGATCATGTTAGTTTGGTGCAACCCGTTCCTAATAACGTGGTAATAAAGGGGCCGTGTCAGCATTGTTGCCGTGGTGAAGGTTAAAACAATGTTTTATTAATTAATTATGTTCTGGGTTGAACAAGGAAGGATTAATTAATAAATAGGGCCCACTTTATTATTTGCATCTGATCCCTGGTCTGGCCCATTAATTGCTCACAGCCCATTAGTGTTAGGGTTTCTCAAAACCCTAACACTATATATAGGCCTTCTCTCTATCAGATCATTCAGTTGTGAAAACTAGGGTTTTTCAGTATAATTGAGAGAGAGTGGCGGCGGCTATCTGTGGGAGGAATTGATCGATTCCTCCAGATCTCGGATTCAACTTGGTAGATAATCCTCACCAGATTTCCAAGGAGCAAGGGAACAGATCAGAAGATCAGATCTGTAGGAACCACTGTCCATCGCTGGCGTTCTATCTCAGATCTAAGGCTATTTCATCGTTATTGGCTCCGATCTAGATCTGTAGATCAAACGGTGAAATCAGGTATTCTCTAATCCATCCTCTGCAATTAATTTTGTAGGAGCATGCATAGGTTCGCATGGTTTATTTAATTGAAATTTATTCCTGGTATCCTAAGAACGATCCTTGGCAAGAAATTCATAATGGCAACTCGTGTTGTCCATCTTAGACTCAAACCCTACAAGCTCAAGGTACGCCACCATGTTCCCGATTCGTCTTCGGGTATGTTTTATTTTGATTACTTCCCCGACTCATCTTCGGTTGTTCTTTATTGACAGAGCCTTGAGGGTCTGAAAAATGATTTCTTCTACGTCATGAAGGCCCTTGCCGATGAGAGGAGGGATCGCAGGACTCTCGAGATATCGTCTAGTTAGATGATCCAGGACCGGGATGCGGCCGTAGAGGACTTGGCGGCTGCGAAGGCCGATCTTCAATCCTTGAGGCTGTTGAATGAGCAGCTCGAACGTGAGAAACGATCGGCAGTTGAGGAGGCGATATCTGAGAGACAACGTCGCGCAGCTGATGTCGAGTAGCTCGCCAGTATGCGACAGGAGCTCAAGTTGGTCCGATCTGAGGCTGAGGCCGCTCGAGCTACCCTGCACTGGGCCCAGACCGAAGCTGAGGGATTGGATCTCTCCATGCTGCTTTCCACGCCGCTTGGGCGGCCGGTGTTCGAGGACCTTACCGCTTTTGCCATGCTCAAGGCCAAGAGAATAGTGCGAGATAAGCATCTCGACATTGACATGAGCTGTTTGAATCCTCCCAGGGTCGAGAGCGATGACTCCGACAAATTTGAGGATGATAAAGAGCAGCGCACCAAGCGTTGGGAGGATGAGCATCTCGGCGTGATCCCTCGAAGTTGTCGGCTTCTACTTTGCCATTTTTCTGTCTTGTGATGGTAGTTTCATCTCGAAGCACTTTGGCACTGCGCGTCTTTTTGAACTTGTTCGTTGTTTCCATTGGTTTCATTGATGACTGTACTCTTCGGATTTGTTTACTGTCTTTGTAATTTGAACTTTTGTCATTCCAATTTGTCGTTCTATTAATTTCTCTTTAAGGTGAAAATTTCCTCAAATGTAAAGAAGCAAATGCGAAATGACTAGTAATTTACTAGTGTAAAATAAACGAAAGATGATACCAACTCCAGCAGTTGGTCTGAACTATAACTAATGCTCGAGCCACAAATCTCCCTAGAAGTAGAACCTCCTCAGGTACTTAATGTTCCATGCGTTTGGCACGGCCTTTCCTTCCGGGGTGGTGAGTCGATAAGCTCCATTCTTCACCACCTCCGCCACGACATAGGGTCCTTCCCAGGTGGGGCCCAGCTTCCCAGTGTTAGTCTCCTGGGTCTCCCACTTTCAGCGTTCTCAGGTGAACTACTTTGTTGTAGTACCGGGTGACCACTTCTTGCCTTCGCTCCATCCTTTTTGTCGCCAAGGTTCTTCTTTCATCGAGGAGATCCAACGACTCGCCTAATTTTCCCTCATTTTCTCGTTCGTTGAAGTGCTTGACTCGAGGGCTAATTTGGATTGCTTCAACCGGCGCCAAAGCCTCGGATCCATAGGTTAATGAAAAGGGAGTTTCGCCCATAGCAGTCCGAGGAGTGGCGCGGTAAGACCACAACACCGCGGGCAGCTCATCGACCCATGCTCCCTTCGAGGCTCCTAGTCTATTTTTAGAGTGTTTATTATCATTTTATTTGTGGATATAGCTAATTCATTCGCCTCTGGGTAACTTGGGGTCAAGAATAGTAGTCAAATCCCAGGATTCTCGCAGTATCCCTTGAATTTAGCGCTTGAGAACTGTCTTCCATTGTTTGTAATGATTTCTCGGGGTAGTCCGAACCGGCATACGATGTGCTTCCAAACGAAGTTGATCATATCTGAATCCCGTATGTTTGCCAGTGGTTCAGCTTCGACCCATTTTGTGAACGAGTCTGTGGCGACCACAAGGCATTCCTTACCTCCTTTGGCTTAGGGCAGCTTTCCAACGATGTCAATTCCCCATCGGTGGAAAGGCCATTCTGGTACGTTTGGGTGCAGCGGCTCGGATTTAAGATGACTTAGTCCAGCGAATCGTTGGAAACTTTCGCAATTCTTCACGTACTGTTTCAAATCCAATAGCAGCGTGGGCCAGAAGAAGCCGGCAATGATGACTCAGTGCGCTAGGATCCTTGGTTCGGAGTGGTTTCCGCAACTCCCTGAGTGGACCTCAGCTAGGATCGGTTTAACTTCTTCTTCTCAAATGCATTTCAGCCACGTCCCCTCAAAGGACTTTTTGTAGAGTTCGTTATCAACTATGGTGAACATGGCGGCCCTTTGAGTTACTCTGGCCGCCTCGACCTGCTGACTTGGTAATTCTCCTTTGGTGAGGTAGGCCCTTATGGGATCCATCCACGACGTTGAGTTTAGTACTTGACAAACGTTTAGTTGGGTCACTACATATTCGTCTCTAATGGTGGGCCAGAGCGCCGTAGTCAGGGGGACCAGTCGAGGGTGCGGGAACTTCGTGGTTGCTGCGAAATTGGCGAGGGCGTCCGCTTGGATATTCTGATATCTAGGCACATATTCCATCTGGATGATTTAGAATTAGGGTTCGAGTTTCTTCACGGCCTTATGATATGCTGCCATTCGGAAGTCCTTGGACTGAAAATCTCCTGAGAATTGGTTGACTATGAGTTGGGAGTCTGACTCCACCCTGAGCATCTAACTTTTAGTGAAATAGCGAGTTGAAGGCCTGCTATTAACGACTCGTACTCTGCTTCATTCTTTGTAGCTCGGAACTCGAACCGTATAGCTCTTTTGTAGATGGTTCTGTTGGGGGATATGAGGTATACCCCTGCTCCAACCCCCTTAGAATTACTGGAGCCATCAAACATGTAGGCTCTAGAATTCTACTTCATTTCCTTGCGGGGCCGCTTCTATCTCGGCCAGCAGGTGGAGCTCAGGGGGGTATTCTGTAGGGTTTTTACCGTGAACCGAATCACCAAAACCCAATTTGAACCGGATCGATTTATTGATATTGCACATAATTCAAATTCACAAAAACCTAGCATGCTCCTATGAATTAAATGCATATTTGTGGATTGAGAGATTACCGTAATTCCGTTGTCTCTGTACCGATCTTTTGCGTTTGAATTCCAAACTTCAATTCAACCACGCAATTCGATTTCTCTGTAGAAACAGAAATTAGAATACTAATTTCTAGAGAAAAACGAAAAATAAAGAAAGGGAAGAAGAGATCTGTTGTTCTCCAGATTAGATCTTCAAATCTGTGTCCCGGTGCTGATCAGATCTACTACTGGTGAGGACTCCGTAGATCTGTGGCTTGAGCAGGACCAGAATTCGAAAATTCCCCTCCTTTCTCTTATGAATCGGTGCCTCCCTCTCTCTCTCCTAGGTTTAGTGTGTTTCAACTGTGTTACAACTTAGAGAGAGAGAGTTGTCTATTTATAGACCTAGGGTTGTAAACTCTAATGGGCTCCTGGGCTCAATTCAGCACACTTGTTGGGCCAGACCTGGGACCTAATGCAAATAATAAACTGGGCCTATAAATTAATTAATTCCCATGTCCACAACCCAGGACACAATTAATTAATTAATATTAATTCTTTTTCACCACAGAATTAATACTGACCTACCCTTTTATTACCACGTTATGAGAACGGGCTGCATTAATTGAGAATCCCCATATTTAAGGTTACCGGACATCCATTAATTAATCGGAGCCTCTGACAAGCTCTAACTACAATTAATTAATATCTTATAATTCCTGAGTAGTACCACTCAAACCTTATCACTCGTGCCTGAAATTAATCAGCCTGCAGGACTTTGTCACGATGAATGTTATTGAGCTCCTCAGGGAATGTCCCCATCCTATTACTCGGATATGGTTACCTAAACCTAGTCTCAGGCGGTACTACACGAACTGTTGTTACCCAAGATACGGATATATGAGCACGTTACTTAGGCTCTCCACCATGGCAAGTCAAAGCAACAGTCAACCCGTGCAAACCCCTGAACCTTCGTTAGGGTTTGGACTCAATCAATATAACGAGATCTTGTATTCGCTGATGTCAGACAGACGAATACATCTCACTGCGGTCCATCAATACGCCACCTCTGCGTACCAGCATGTCAAATAACCAAGACAGACTACTTATTCCAACAATGTCGCAGCCATCCGGACAGACGTATCCTCATACGTTGTCTCGGCTGTGATAAGGTTTATGTCTCACTAGGTCAAGTGATCATACTATCTTCTGCGATCTACAACACGTTGTATGATCGTCCCTATCGGCGAGACAAGAGGATACCATTGTTCATACATGTACGATTGTTAACAGATAGGAGAAATAAACTGTTGTATACTCATTATAATAATTGCTTTCAGTATACAAAACCCATCAATCTCCCACTTATACTCAAAGCATAACTAAGCTATAACAGAGTATACAGTCCGTCTATCTAGTCTGTTGTCTCTTTAACCACTATCAGTGGTCGACATCCAACTCAGACCCAGCTCACGAATATGTCTTTCGTAAACTTTCTGCGGCAAGCTCTTTGTAAATGGATCAGCAAGATTGTCAGCAGTGTCAATCTTCTTAATCAGCACATCGCCCCTCGATACGATTTCTCGTATGATATGGTACTTTCTCTCTATGTGTTTACTTGCCCTGTGAGACCGCGGTTCCTTTGAGTTTGCCACTGCACCAGAGTTGTCACAATAAATTGTGATACTCCTCGGCAAACTCGGGATCACGCCCAACTCTAAAAGGTAGTTCCGGAGCCACACCCCCTCTTTCGAGGCGTCGGAGGCGACGACATATTCCGCCTCCATGGTGGAGTCAGCAATGCATTTCTGCTTTGAGCTCCTCCAAGATACAGCTCCACCTCCCAGGGTAAACACATATCCTGAGGTCGATTTCTTCTCATCCTGGTCCCCTTAGAAATCCGAGTCTGTATAACCCACACGGCACAAATCCTCACTTTGATAAACTAGGCAGAAATTCCTAGTTCTTTTCAAATACTTGAGGATATGCTTTACAGTAGTCCAGTGCGCCTGTCCAGGGTTAGACAGATATCTTGCTACCATGCCAACGACATAACAAATCTGGCCTGGTACACAGCATCACATACATGAGACTACCCACCGCCGAAGCGTATGGTACAAGACTCATCTCGTCTTTCTCCCGCTGTGTCTGAGGACACTGCCCACTAGAAAGATGAACACCATGTCTGAAAGGTAGCAAACCTTTCTTGGCGAGTTGCATGTTGAACCGGGCTATCACAGTATCCACATAGGATGCCTGGGATAAGCTCAACATTCTTCTCTTACGATCTCGTAAGACCTTAATCCCAAGAATGTAGCCAGCTTCTCCCAGATCCTTCATTTGGAACTGTTCGGATAACCAAGCCTTGATTTCCGACGTCACTTCCTCGTTCTTTCCAAATAGGAGTATGTCATCAACGTAAAGTGCAAGGAAGACCACGCTCCCACTGACACAAAGTCGGTAAACACAACTTTCATTTTCCAACTGTGCAAATCTATATGATTTAATCACATCGTTGAAACGTAAGTTCCGCGACCTTGAAGCTTGCTTAAGTCCATACAAGGACTTCCGAAGCTTCCAAACAAGATGTTCTTCGCCCTTGCTTATGTAACCCTCGGGTTGCTGCACATAGATGTCTCTGCCTTCTTCAAGGTACACGTTTAGAAAAGCGGTTTTGACATCCATCTGCCAGATCTCGAGGTCCATATGCGCAGCTATGGCAAGGAGTATCCGAATGGATTTGAGCATGGCTACGGGTGAAAAGGTTTCGTCATAGTCAATGCCCTCTTTCTGACAATAACCCTTTGCCACCAGCCTGGCTTTAAAAGCCGTGATCTTTCCATCCGCCCCTTTCTTTCTCTTGTACACCCATTTGCACCCTATGGCCCTAAAGCCATCCGGCAAATCAGTTTTCTGGTATACATCCATAGCAGTTATTGATTCAATTTCTGAATCCATGGCGACACACCATTTGGCAACATCCTTGTCCTGCACTGCCTCTTCATAAGTCAGTGGGTCAGAGTACTCATGTCCGTCTTCCGGGCTCAAGTCCGAAGACTCACCCACGAACATGTACCTTTCCAGCTGGAAAATAACTCTCCCACTACGACGAGGCATCGGTGCCGTGTCAGTAGTAGGTGCAGTGACTTGTGGTCCTGCACCTTGCACTGAAGAACGTATCTGTGGTGCTGTACCTCTCACAGGTGCACCCACATCTACACGTTCCCCTTCCCTTGGAATTGCATTCTTGTTCTCAATTTTTTTTAAGAACGATATCACTCATTGACCTGTGATTACTCACATATTCGTCATCCAAGAATCTAGCGTTGGTGCTATCAACGACTCTTTGACTCTCAGGACAGTAAAAATAACCACCTTTCGTTTGCCTGGGATACCCTATGAACAACATTACTTTTGACCTGCTTTCTAACTTATCAGGTTCCTTCGACAGTACATGTGCCGGACAACCCCATACTCTAAACTTGCACAAACTAGGTTTGCGACCAAGGAAGAGCTCAGAAGGCGTCTTAGGAACTAATTTAGAAGGCACCACATTAAGCACGTAAGCTGTTGTTTCCAATGCGTAGCCCCAAAACGAAATTGGTAAGTTTGCATAACTCATCATTGATCTTACCATCTCTAGAAGAGTCCTATTTCTTCTTTCAGCTACACCGTTTTGCTGGGGAGTACCCGGTGCAGTCCACTGGGATGTAATCCCATTTTCTGACAAATATTGCAAGAACTCGTTACCGAGG
Source organism: Plectranthus barbatus (assembly GCA_026898455.1). Classification (NCBI taxonomy): domain Eukaryota; kingdom Viridiplantae; phylum Streptophyta; class Magnoliopsida; order Lamiales; family Lamiaceae; genus Plectranthus; species Plectranthus barbatus. Next base: position 44,162 of record JAPKLW010002092.1, read on the forward strand.
TATTCGCCACCGCGGTCAGATCGCAGCGATTTGATAGTTTTCCCGACCTTCTTTTCTACTTCAGCCTTGAACTCTTTGAATTTCTCAAAGCATTCAGACTTGTAGAGAAGCAGGTAAACGTATCCGTACCTTGAGTAATCGTCAATGAAAGTGACGAAGTACTCGTACCCTCCACGAGCCTGCGTGGACATCGGTCCACATAAGTCAGAATGGATTAATTCCAACACTTCCTCTACTCGAGACTGACTAGCCTTGAAAGGCCTAGTTGACATCTTGCCCTCGATGCAGGATCGCAGACTTGATAGGGTACAGCCCGGACTAGGTCAATGTACCATCATCTGCAAGTCTTTGAATCCGCTTCAAGCTGATGTGACCCAGTCTCAAGTGCCAGAGATATGTAAGATCCTCATCAGAAGAAGTAAGTTTTCTCTTTCTAGGATTATCAATTACGGATGAATTACATACAATATTTAAGGACATATTTGATCAAAGCAACATAGAGATTGTAAATCAACATACCATAATGGATAACATTGTTATTACCAATGATAAAATCATAAATAATAAATATCCATAAAAGTTGATGAAATTTGTCCTGCCGATAAACCACGGCCCATAAATAAATTCTCAAATGTACTTTAATTCATCTAAACATAAGGAAAAGAAAACTCCATGAAGCTCCGTCATAAAACGTTGCCTTCATCCAGTTTGGTATCTTCTTGCCATCACTCACCAGCCTTGTCGGCACAGTCCCCTGCAACGTACAACAACATGATCAACAAGTCAGTGCTTACAGCTCTAGAAGAGCAACAACGGACTCTAATCATGCTTACAGTTATACATGCAAAATGGCATACCTTGTCTAGCTTTGTTGGCTTGACAATCTTTCCTCCTGTGTCCTTTCTTACCACACCTGAAGCACCTATCCCTGTCAGTCGCCACCTTAGGCTTTTTCCCAGCCCCACCATCCTTCACAGGTGTCTTCTTGGCCCATTTCTTAATCCCTTTCTTCCGCTTCATACTTTTCGGTACAGCAGAGAGATTACCAGAAGTGGCCAAGGCAACCTTCTGAGGGTTCATGACTGATTCCGCTGCCATCAAGTCATTGAGTAACTCGTTAAGAGTATACTCTTTCTTGTTCATGATAACATTCAGCCTAAAACTTTCAAAGGACTTGGGTAGAGAGTTCAGTATAATATCGACCTTAGCCTCAGCGTCGATACCTCCACCATGCACAGTTAGCTCATCCATGAGGTGAGTCATGGTAACTACGTGCTCTCTCACTGAGGTGCCATCAGTCATTTTCGTACTCACAATTTCTCTCATGAGATTGAACCTGACGGCTCTATCAGTTTCCCCATAGGTCGCCTCCAGACTCGTCATGATGTCATAGGCGTCCCTATGGTGCTGATGTTGCAGCTGCAAGATTTTTGACATAGTGGTCATCATGTAGCATTTGACTACATTGTTCGATTTCTCCCACTTGTTATAAAAGTCTATATCCATTTGACTGGATTCAGCAGTTGGCACTTCGGGACGAAGTACTTGCAGAACGAACATATATTCTTCTGCAATCAGGAGGTACTCGAGATTGCGTTTCCATTCCAGGAAGTTTGGACCAGTTAGAGTGTTTTGTGCGAGAATATTGATGACATTAGACATAGACATATCTGAAACAATAAAGAATCTTAAATAAGAACATACATGTAGAACTTCGAAAACAAATGCATTGAAAACCTTTTAATAAATCAAATACAAATGTTTTCCACTAATTGCCCAATAGTTCCCACCGCAAGCTACACTCGTAGACGTTTACGATGTCACCCTCAACCAGAACTGCGGGTTTTAAGCCCCAATCCATTTAATTTCACTACCATGTCATGATGCTTTTGACACTAGAAATTAATAATTAGTGAAAACCTTAGACCAAGCCATCTCTCAAGAACAGGGATTCAATTCTTGCATTATATTCTAAGATGCTTCTAAGCAATTAACCACAAATTTAACTCTGGCCAAAAGAGACAGTTTAGCATGGCACGTAACCATACCGCACAGCCCTTAAAGCTTTTGTTATCTATAATTTAAATCAATCCTAGAATACTTGTGAAAGAGATCTACGCAAGCTACACTCGTAGACGTTTACGCAAAACCCTCCCACTATTCACATGATTTAAATTGTTTGTCTAGAAATCCCAACAACCGTACCCATGTACCTCTAGGAACTAGCAGGCTACACTCGTAAACGTTTACTAGAACGAGAGATACACTTACAGCCTAGGACCACTTTGTGGAGGTCTATTGATTTTTAATTAAAAAAAACTGCTTAGTATTTTTCTTTAAAAAGGCTTCTTTATGCGCACACATAATTTCTTTGTCATTATATTTTCCAAATTTTTGCATGTAATAATACAAGTCCAAAAATTCCCAAAATATAATCCAACAAGAAATTAATCACATAAGCATGCTTGGAAAGCTGTAAATAATAAAAGCGATAAATCATGTTTTTCCTATTATCTACACATGCTTAATTGCGCACATAAATAAATCACATATCATACGAGGACAATTAAGGCAAACAAAAATTCCTCGTGGCCCCAAAATAGAAAAATAAATTCTATCTATTACAATTTGAATTTGAATTTTATTTGGATAATTCCAAATCTTTTCAAATATTCCCAAATCTTCAAGGGCCTCCAAATCTGATTCACCAAATCTTTTGGGATTTAGGCCTTTGTGATTTGATGATTTGCCCTAACCCTAATGCAAACCCTAGGGTTTACACAGGATTGCACAAACCACCAAAACACGAGCCACCGCAACGGGACAGCAGCCGACGACAGCCACAGCCGCCGCCGACTGACCGCCGCCCGCCGTCGCCGGACCCAGTGCCGCTCTGCGCCGCCACGCACGCACCGCGCGCTCCATCCCAGCCTCGCGCGCGCCCCTGCCGCTGCTCGCGCGCGCAGCGCGCGCCCTGCCGTGCCGCGCCGCCTTCGCCCGCCGTCGTGCTTCCACGGCCCTGCGTCGGCTCCGTCTTCGTTCTTCGTCCTCAACCCGTCCAATTACAAAATTTGAAAAATTACAGAAAACTATTCTATTACAATCTTTCAAATCTACACTAATCACGGATTTTCTCATGATTTTATAAAATTAATCCAGCCCCACACGGATAAACTACCGCGGGCTGAATTACACGGGTTGCCAGGAGGAACAAAAACCAAATCCATAAAATAATAAATTCACACATGCATATTGAATTTGATTATGAACAACAGAGCCATAAATCAGAAACCTGGCCCTGATACCAATTGTAGGGTTTTTACCGTAAACCGAATCACCAAAAACCAATTTGAACCGGATCGATTTATGGATATTGCACATAATTCAAATTCACAAAAACCTAGCATGCTCCTATGAATTAAATGCATATTTGTGGATTGAGAGATTACCGTAATTCCGTCGTCTCTGTACCGATCTTTTGCGTTTGAATTCCAAACTTCAATTCAACCACGCAATTCGATTTCTCTGCGGAAACAAAAATTAGAATACTAATCTCTAGAGAAAAACGAAAAATGAAGAAAGGGAAGAAGAGATCTATTGTTCTCCAGATTAAATCTTCAGATCTGTGTCCCGGTGCTGATCAGATCTACTACTGGTGAGGACTCCGTAGATCTGTGGCTTGAGCAGGACCAGAATTCGAAAATTCCCCTCCTTTCTCTTATGAATCGGCGCCTCCCTCTCTCTCTCCTAGGTTTAGTGTGTTTCAACTGTGTTACAACTTAGAGAGAGAGAGTTGTCTATTTATAGACCTAGGGTTGTAAACTCTAATGGGCTCCTGGGCTCAATTCAGCACACTTGTTGGGCAAGACCTGGGACCTAATGCAAATAATAAACTGGGCCTATAAATTAATTAATTCCCATGTCCACAACCCAGGACACAATTAATTAATTAATATTAATTCTTTTTCACCATATAATTAATACTAACCTACCCCTTTATTACCACGTTATGAGAACGGGCTGCATTAATTGAGAATCCCCATATTTAAGATTACCGGACATCCATTAATTAATCGGAGCCTCTGACAAGCTCTAACTACAATTAATTAATATCTTAAAGTTCCTGAGTAGTACCACTCAAACCTTATCACTCGTGCCTGAAATTAATCAGCCTACAGGACTTTGTCACGATGAATGTTATTGAGCTCCTCAGGGAATGTCCCCATCACATTACTCGGATATGGTTACCTAAACCTAGTCTCAAGCGGTACTACACGAACTGCTGTTACCCAAGATACGGATATATGAGCACGTTACTTAGGCTCTCCACCATGGCAAGTCAAAGCAACAGTCAACCCGTGCAAACCCCTGAACCTTCGTTAGGGTTTGGACTCAATCAATATAACGAGATCTTGTATTCGCTGATGTCAGACAGACGAATACATCTCACTGCGGTCCATCAATACGCCACCTCTGCGTACCAGCATGTCAACTAACCAAGACAGACTACTTATTCTGACAATGCTGCAGCCATCCGGACAGACGTATCCTCATACGATGTCTCGGCTGTGATCAGGTTTATGTCTCACTAGGTCAAGTGATCATACGGTCTTCTGCGATCTACAACACGCAGTATGATCGTCCCTATCGGCGAGACAAGAGGATACCATTGTTCATACATGTAGGATTGTTAACAGATAGGAGAAATAAACCGTTGTGTACTCATTATAATAAATGCTTTCAGTATACAAAACCCATCATATTCGGCGATGAAGTCCGCTAGTATTTGTGATTTTATGGCGGTTTGAGATTCGAACTGTAACCTAAAGCCCCCCAGCTCGACCGCCCATTTCATCATTCTTCCAGACAGGTCCGATTTTGAGAGGACGTTACGGATCGGGGAAGTTTGATACCACCCTGATCTCATGCACTTCAAAATATGGGCGTAGATTCCTCGAGGCCATCACAAGGGCTAGGACCAGTTTCTCGAATGTCGAGTATTTGGTTTTGACATCAAGCAAGGTCCTGCTGACGTAATACACCGGGTGTTGCGATTTATCCTCTTCACGGACGAGTACTCCACTGACGACTCGATTTGAGACCACTAAGTAGAGTTGCAGGGTTTCTCCAAGAGATGGCTTCGACATGACTGGGGGCGCTGATAGATATTCTTTGAGTGATTTGAGAGCATCGTCACACACTGTCGACCACTTGTACCGCTTCGCCTTTTTCAACAGCTCGAAGAAGCGATTGGTGCGGTCGGAGTAGCGAGCCACGAATTGACTGAGGGCGGCGAGTTTCCTGATCATCCTCTGCACTTCTTTGGTCGAGCAAGGTGGTCCAATCTCTTGAATGGCCCTGATCTGATTTGGGTCTATTTTGATTCCTTTTCCGCTCACCACATATCCAAGAAATTTGCCAGTGGTGACCCTGAATAGGCACTTTGCTGGGTTTAGCTTCATGTTGAATCTATTCAAGATAGTGAACGTCTCAGCTAGGTGGTCGAGGTGTTCGTCCAGGTTGGGGGACTTGACGAGCATGTCGTCTATGTATACTTCCATGGTTCGACCCAAAAGTGGGGTGAACATCCTATTTGAGGCGCTGGTAGGTCGACCCCGCATTCTTCAGGCCGAATGGCATCACTTGGTAACAGTATATACCCTGGTCGGTCATGAAGGCCATTTTTTCTTGGTGTGGGGGGTGCATCGTGATTTGGTTGTATCCTGAGAAGGCGTCCATAAAGGTCAATGCCTCCTGCCCAGCTGTGGCGTCGACGAGCCTATCGATGTGAGGCAGAGGAAAGAGGTTCTTGGGGCATGCTTTGTTCAGGTCCGTGTAGTCCACGCAAACCCTGTTCTTGCCGTTTTTCTTCTTGACTACCACCACATTGGCAAGCCACTCCGAATATTTGACTTCGCGAATGAAGCCTACTTTCTACAAATTTTGCACCTCTTTCGCGAATGAAGCCTACCTTCTCTTCTGTCGAACGGGTCTGAATGACGGGTCGACCTGCAATCGATGCGAGATGACTGATGGGTCGATTAGCATATCCGCATGCTCGAATGTAAAAGACGACCATTTTTCCTTAAGGAAGGAGATCAGCTTCTCTCGGAAAGGGGGCGGTAAGTTTCCGCCAATGGTTGTTGTCTTTGATTCATCATTTTCATCGAGATGGATTTATTCGGTGGCACCCGCCTCTTCGATCGCGCAAATGGTGCGGAGAGTGACCATGTAGCAGTCCCTCGTCGTGTGCTACTCCCCTTTTATCGATCGGATCCCCCAGGGTGTGGGGAATTTGAACACTTGATGAAGGATGAGGGAACTGCCTGTAGTTCGTGTATCCATGGTCTGCCCATAATGGCGTTGTAGCTCGAGTCCGCGTCCACTACTTGAAATCAAACCGTTAGGTTTATTCCTTCAGAGTAAACAGTGAGGTAGATCTCCCCTATCGGGGTGAGTTGCTCGCCGCTGAATCCCACCAGCTGGGTAGTGCTCAGACGCAAGCTTTTCTCCGATATTCCCATGACCTGGAAGGCCTTCCAGAAGATCAAGTTTGAAGATCACCCTTGTCCACCAGGATCTTCCTGACCCTACAGTTAGCGATGAGCAGTTTGACGACCAAGGCGTCATCGTGGGGGTGATGTACTCCTTCAGAGTCTTATGGGTCGAACGTGACCTCCGCCTGGGAGATTGGAGCTGGTCTTATCAGATTTATGTTCATTGCTTCGCGGCGGTAGCGCTTGTAGGCATTGCGGGAGGGTCCTGCTAGTGGGGGACCTCCCGAGATTATATGGATTGTCTTCTCGACCCGGGGTTCGTCGGGCAGAGGAACCCGGTTTGCTCTTGTGGCTGGGGGTTTTTCTCTGGCAGCACCCTTGTCCTTGTTCCTTCTCTACGTCTTTCCTTTGTGCGGGGCATCTCGCAGGTGTCGCAAGTGCCCCCGGTCGAGGAGCCCCTGGATCTCCCTGAGAAAGTCTCTACACTCTATCGTCTTGTGTCCATAGCCTTGGTGGAAAGTGCAGTACTCTTCTGGCATCTTTTGGGCGTTGTCGTTCAGTGCCTTCGAGGGCCACTTGACTTGCTTGCCCAAGGCGATCATCTCCTAGATTGCTATCATAGGACTCGCACGCAGGTCTTAGGGCGGCGGGGTCGCTCAAGCTGCCTGATGGACGCTATTTTGCCCTCGTCCAGTGCGGGAAGCGTACGGCTGGAATCGGTTCGACCTTGACTTACCCGCTTTCTCAGATCGCGAGTGTTGTTTGATCTTGTCTCTCTTACCGAAGTTTTCCTCCTCGGTCTCCTGTCTAATCTGGGCCTCCGCCCTCGCCATGATCTCGGAGTAGGTGGAGCAGGGATATTTCACCAGCTTCCAAAAAAGGTTCGAGCTCCTCTTCAGTCCCTTCTTGAAGGCTAACACCGCTGTTTCTTCGGAGCAGTTGGGGATGGCGACCTTCACTTCGTTGAATCTCTTTATGAACTACTAGAGGAGTTCCCCTTCCTTTTGCACAAATAAGTAGAGGTCGTCTGACCGCTTCGGCATCCGCTTGCTGCTAGAGAATTGTTGTGCGAACAACTTGTGGAGCTCGACAAAGGATGCAATGTTGTTGGTCTTGAGGTGCATGAACCACTGCATGGCTGGCCCCTCGAGGCATGCGCCGAAGCTTCTACACATACAAGCTTCCTGCACTTCTTCCGGGATCGAAGCGGTCTGCATTTTAAATTTGTACAGAGTAACAAATTCGTTGGGATCCGAGGTCCCGTCATAAGGCTTGATCGCAGGGGTCGCAAACTTGGCCGGGATTTTGGCGTTCGCAATTCTTCGGGTGAAAGGGGAGTCCGCATAACTCCCTTCCGCCACTGCAGTAGGGGCGACATGTACCCCTGGTACCGTGTTGAGCAGCTTTGTGATTTCCTCCAGGCGAGCCTCCAATATCCTAACGTGATCGCCTTGCTCCTCATCGCGCCAACGGAGATTGGCCGAACAGTTCGAACTTGCCGTTCGGGCGATGCTTTGACTTCCTGTGCTGGTCTCCACCGTTCGCCGATCGCTTTGGTTCTGGAGTAAGGCGAGTTGAGATCTCAACCTGTCGGCGTCGAGGGTCGCGCGGCGGCTCTGATCCCGGAGGAGTTCCATCTCCTCCTGCATGCGGCACATATCGACTTCAAATTGTTCCCGGTGCCGGCCGGAATCCGCGTCGTCGATATCTTCATGGTGCGACTGACGTTGCTGGTTGTCATATTGTTCTTCCATCTCTTTCTTTGTTTCTTTTCCCACAGACGGCGCCAATTGTTGATGGCTGAAACTTGAAAATAATGGAAAATAAAGAATGAATACTCAAGATAAAAGAGAATATTAATTTTACTGCTCAAAAGTTGTGAATAGAAAAAATTCGATCCTTCATACAATGACAATTCATGTATTTATAGAAGAGGAACCCTAGATCTACTAGGAAAGAAGATGTGATACAATCTGATATACTCAAATCTTATTTTATCTATTCAAGTATATCTTTTTCCTCACAAATCTTCAAAGGATATGCTCAAATCCCGCCCAAATCGGGAGCAGACATATGTAAGGCTCCTTCTTTATTCGCTTGCCATGATGATACTCTGGGAGACGACCTTCGAAGGCGGTTCAAGTGCTTGGGAGTGGCGTCACCACCCGAAAGTAGTGTAGGTGTTTTACTAAACTGCCCTGATTGGGTTTCCTAAGCTCCTTAAGGCGAAGCAGCTCGAGGTGAGGCTCGTCGTGGTGAGGCAGCTCAGGTAGTGCAGACAGCTCCTGTCCTTAGCATATTTTCAAGTGATATCACCGACTCTCTTGAACCTTTCATATTTGGACCGGTCCTTGAATGCAAGAATGACCCGACCCATGGATTGGTCCATTTACTCATAAATGGGCCCAAAATGAGTGGAACCATTTTGGGGCTCAACACTTATTATATTTTTCTTTTATTTTTTTTTAATGTTAATTAAATTTTTAATATAAAATACATTAAATATACATTTTAGGCAATTATCTCACAATCATCACGCCAATAATTGCATTGGATGCCCAAATAAAACAAATTCCCATGTAAAAATTGTATTTTTGGGTATTTTTTAGATGTGTTATAAGGATTGGATATTTTCATGATATATTTTATGAAAATGGGTATTTCAAATTGTTTCCACAATTTTTAACTATAATAATTTTAGGACTAAACTTTAATGAGTTGTAAATATCTCACACTTTAATACAATAGTTTTAGGCATAAGTTTTAAATATTTTTCCAACAATTAATATTTAATTATTGAAAATCTTCATAAAAGTAATTGTTCACACTTTAAATTGGAAACTAGAATAGTACATATTTTTTTTTCAAATTAATATAGTAAGATATTCAATTATTCAAATCTACTTAGGCTATCCAATGTATAAATATTAACTGATGAGAAAATATTTAAAGTTTATACCTAAAATTATTATATTTAAATGTTCGGAATATATTTGGAAAGTTATTTAAAATTTAGATATTAAATTATTATATTTAAAATTTTGAGATTAATTTAAGAATAGAAATAAAAAAATTTGAGATAAATTTAAATATTTTAATAATAATAATAATATTTTAAATACCTAAAATAATAACATTCTTATATATCATATACTCTCAGGATTCCTATACAATTGAATTCCTTTTTTGTAAGGATTCGATTTGCAAAAATTCTATATATATATATATAAAATATTCCTATTCAACCAATTTACAATATTGTAACGCACAACCTTTTCTGATAGGAAATCCAGGAAACCCTAGAGAGAAACCCCAATCCAAATAATTATTATTCGTCTGCATTTCGTCTGAGGTCAGTGTTAAGAATTCAATTGAAGCATCTCCATTATCGCAGGTCTTGATTAGCTTAGATGTTATTTGTTCAATGATTTATTAATTATCGACTGGGTATAATTCAGCTATTCATCGATCTGGTTTTTCTGATGATCTAGTTTTTGTTTATATGTGTGTGTGTTTTTTTTTAGTCTAATGATTCTTGCGGTATATCGATCTGTTTATTATTACTATGGGATCTGGATTCTTGAAGCTGATGGAGTTGATAGAGCCTGAATTCGTGTTATTTTATTTTCTCGCTATCTCCTTTATATCGACGATTGGCGGTCAAACAAACTGTATTGATTTGGTGTTTGCAGTGTTTCTCTTTCATGCTGTGCGGATCTGTCATTAGGGTTGCTCAAGTTTAATTATTGATTTATGTGAAATATATATGTATACCCTTGTTTAATTATTTCAGTGCCTACTGCTACTATAAACTAATGGATGTGTTATTAGCTTGATCTGGAATATCCAAATACCCATAGGTGTTCTTTAATCTAGGTTCTTTGCTTCATTATGGTTGATCCTTCTTTGTTGAGGACTTAGGAAAGAGTATTTAACAGTTAAAGGGAAACCGAGCCACCTGATATGCATATGCTTAGTGTGAACTTCTTAATGTTGAATTATGCATATGCTTAGTGTGAACTTCTTAATGTTGAATTATCTCCTTACAAGCCGGTTTTGTAGGGAGAAATGGAGAACTTTACACTTAACGCACCTTAAAGTTGATAGAATTTCTTATGATGCATTTCGTGTCATGATCGGTTGAGTTCTTAGGTTTCCTTGATGTCCCCAAAATAAGTCCTTGGATATGTTTAATCGCCTAATCTATGATAACTCGTATATTCTGCAAGTGCCCAAGAATGCTATCAAATTCCTCCTGTTTAAGTCTCTGTTTCAGGTCCAAATTTATTCATGTTGGCTGCCAAGTTCTTTTCGTTTATATTTATAACTTGCTCTGCATATTTTCCTCTGCACACCATTCATTCTTGCACGGTCTTTTAGTTTTTGGTACTGAAGCTCGAGCGTTTGGGTGCAGAAATGGCAACAGGTGGAGCTGCGCCCCAGAGAGGAACTGCTGCAGCTGCAGCGGCTAATCTTCGTAGGAGAAGAACAGCTGGAGGTGGAGGTGGAGGTGGAGCTGTTGGTGGTGGTGGAGCTGGCGGAACCATGCTCCAGTTTTATACAGATGATGCCCCCGGACTTAAAATATCGCCTAATGTGGTTCTTGTGATGAGCATCGGCTTCATAGCTTTCGTGGCTATACTTCATGTTATGGGCAAGCTCTACTTTGTCCGCAAAGACTAGTTTTCATCTACTCTACTTGGAAAATATACTTTTCATTACTTTTGTTTACTTTGAGAACAATCAACCAAGAGAAAATTCATGTAACTTTGTTGCATCTTTTCACGGTATTTTATTCCTGCAATTCGTTTTTAAGTCTCCTTAATTCTGGATTAAATTCTCCATTCCACCGTCAATATTATTAATTTATTATTTTTATGAAAACAATGATTGATTATAATACAATATACTATAATTGACTTTTAAGAACAAAAATCAAGATTTTATATGAACAAAAATTATATTTATGAATGAATTAGGTTTAATAATCAAATTCTAGTTATAATTTGAAAAATAATTACTGAAAAAAATATTATGTTAGTTAATTCTCATTTAGAATTTGTTTCTCTCTCTCTCTCTTTTATTTTTTGAATATTTAATTTTACAGGATAAATTTAAATTCAAATTTTACATAAGAACCAGCAAAAGTTTTGAGAATTCTCCCTTAAATGCTCTTTGCTTAAACATTGTTCGTTTGTTTTGGAGATTGAGTCCTGATCATTTTTTTTTTCTTAAATAAGATGCATTAATTAAAATACTACTTCATCCAAATGACTCAATTAAAATTTTAATTCACGATTTATTAAATACTAGTAAAATGCTTAAATAACTTGTGGCCCGAACTAGGTACTATTTTGATAACTTATTATTGTTGTCTGTGCGTGCATTGGCGGATCTACACTAGGGCTTGGGGGGCTCCAGCCCCCCTTCTAGTTGGAATTTTTTTTTTTTTTATAGTATCGTGATCCGAGATTTTTTGAATTAGCCCCCTCGTAAAGAAGAAAAAATGAATGAAAATAATTATAAAAAAATATGATATGAAGGATTGAAGTCTAATTGAGACAAAAATAAAAAATAAAAAATTTCAGCCTCTCTCACGGAGATTTTCTAGATCTGCCACTGTTTGCGTGTACATGAACTACCCAAATCCAACAACTACTTGGGAGGCTCTAACCCCAACAACAAAAGGAAAAGAAAAAAAACCCACCATCGTCGTGGCAAAGCTCATCTCATGCATACAGTATTTTTTAGTATTAATTTTGAAGTGTTAAAAGGATTCGGACAACTAATATATGGCATCTCCTTGTAACTTTATTACTTCATCATTGCCATACCAAATCTTATCTTCATTGATATTTGTCACACCTCGATCACCGCGCTATCTTCAACTACTCAATCCAATATTATTAATATACAGTATTCCATCTAAAGAAATGATTAAAAATACAACATCAATTACTTCACACACAAGATGTCGAAAACCCCTCAAATAGTTCTTGTTACAGGCGCAGCTGGTCAGTTTCTTGTTTGTATGTCTTGACATGCATGCATCATATTCTTTGCTTTGGTAAGAAGAGATGTTATGCTATTACATGCCTTCTGGTTTTTGTCTTGCATTTCCCACTACTTATATACACACTGTTGGAGCATTGAATTATGCACAAATATTGTAGCATTCTTTGACTAGGAAAAAAAAAAAAGATGGAAGAATTCATGTCATTAGAAACGCCTGTTGTTGTGTTTGGCTCTCTTTTCTTGTCTTGGAAAATCATCAAACATATATGGAGTGCCTTGGATATTGAGAAAGAGCCTGTCACTGTCCTTGTCACTGGCGCTGCAGGCATGCATGCATTGCATCTTTTTCTTTGAAATTTATATTCTTCATCATATGTGGGATTTTATTATTGTTGATGGTAAGAAATGAAAATATTTGGGACAGGCCAAATAGGGTATGCCCTTCTTCCAATGATAGCTAGAGGGGCCATGCTTGGTCCTGATCAGCCTGTAATCATTCACATGCTTGACATCCAGCCAGCCGCCGATGCTCTCAACGGTGTCAAAATGGAGCTCATCGACGCCGCCTTCCCCCTCCTCAAGGGTATGTAAACACTTCATTTAAAATGACAAAGGGCTGAATCTCAGTGCATCGTTGTCTGTTTCTTTTACAGGTGTTGTTGCCACCACCGACGTTGTTGAAGCCTGCAGCGGCGTTGACATCGCGGTAATGGTGGGCGGATTCCCGAGGAAGGAAGGGATGGAGAGGAAAGATGTGATGTCTAAAAATGTGTCCATCTACAAGGCTCAAGCCTCTGCTCTGGAGCAACACGCTGCTCCAGATTGTAAAGTATGTGTATGCTTTCGACGAATCGAAGAATCTGTGTCTGATTTAGCAGTGTTGATGCAGGTTGTGGTGGTGGCTAATCCGGCCAACACAAATGCACTGATCTTGAAAGAGTTTGCCCCTTCAATTCCGGAGAAGAACATCACCTGCCTCACGAGGCTGGATCACAACAGAGCATTAGGCCAGATTTCGGAGAGGCTCGACGTCCCCGTCTCCCATGTCAAGAATGTGATCATATGGGGGAACCACTCCTCCACGCAGTATCCAGATGCCAACCATGCAACTGTCACCACATTCAGTGGAGATCAAAAGCCCGTGAGAGAGCTCGTTAGCGACGACAAATGGTGTGTACTACCAAGGATCAAAACAGAGTGAAACAGAGCATAACATTAACACTCTGTTTTTCCTTTCCCTTTTTTGTGATTGATTAATAAAATATTGCTGCCTTTGTTTTAGGCTGCAAACAGAGTTCATCACCACCGTGCAGCAGAGGGGCGCCTCCATCATCAAAGTGCGAAAACTGTCGAGTGCATTGTCTGCCGCGAGCTCTGCTTGCGACCATATACGCGATTGGGTTCTTGGAACTCCCAAGGTTTTCTTTTTGAAAAAAACTCCAACACAAACTTGTGGTTTCGTCGCATGATTGATGAGTGTGTCGGTTTCTTTCGAGCTTGTAGGGAACGTGGGTGTCGATGGGGGTGTGCTCGGATGGATCTTACGGCGTACCACCTGGCCTCATGTATTCTTTCCCAGTAACTTGTGACAAGGGACAGTGGTCGATTGTACAAGGTTGGAGCCTTCTTAAATTCAAATACGAGATGTAATATTGTATTAACTTGTTTGTGGGGTAAAAGGGCTTTCATTTTGTGGGCGTGCAGGTCTCAAGATTGATGAGTTGTCGAGGGAGAAGATGGACATCACTGCAAAAGAGTTGGAGGAGGAAAAGGCTTTGGCATATTCGTGTCTTGATTAACTTTTTTATTGGTTTGAAAAGGAAATCGTGGAATGTAAGAGTTGCAAAACAATATTCTTACATTCAAATAAGAGAAATTTGTCTAAGTAGTCCAACTTCATGTCTCAATAAGCTAAAAAAACATGAAAATCAACTCATAATAGAATTAGAACCTAGCTCATTGGCAAAATCTTTTGAAAATCTTCAAAGTAGAGAAGTTTTAAATGGATTCTCCCTCCCTCTCTCTTTACTAAAATATAATTATTATTAAACTTCCAAGTTAAACTTCATCTAAAAACTAAAAAGGGATATATGCATATGTATTAAAAGGAATATTCGTTAATAAATTAACAAAAATTATGTATTTTTAATATAATAATTAATTAATTGATTTTGATATATTAGATTTAGATTTAGAGTTCTTTCAAAAACTCAAATCTCTTGGTTCTTGATGGTCACTATCCCATTTTCTTAATTTACCACAAAAAAATGTATTTATTTATTCATTGCATTTTTTAATATTTATTTTCTTCAACTATCAAAATTTAATATTTTTCTTTTTTTTCCTCAACTTTAAGTTTTCAATTAAATTGTATCAACCGATTAACTAGCTAGTGAGATCTTAAATCGAAATATTGATGAAAATATTGTTGATTCGTCTGAATACTTATTCATTGTCTATTTCACTATGATAGATGAAATGTATTTATTAGAACTTATTTTATTTGTTATAATTTTAAAATTTTAATTAATATTTCTCTTCCTCAAAATTGTAAGTGGAGTATTGACGACTAAGGTGAAGGATTGTTCAGTATTTGGAAATGAGCAAGTTTGACCATTAGTATTTGAATTTAAGATTTATCTATGTATCTTATAATATTTGATTGAGGACTTTAGTTTCAAATGAAGTTGTAGTTTTATTTATTTATACAACACAAGATTTGAACAATCAAATATGAATATTTTGTATTATCTTATCAATTTTTTATTGAATTATAATTGTGTTAATTGAAACGGGTTGAATTAATCCGATTTAGATTCTTATCGGATCTTTATATAGTCGGATTCAGGACGGATCATTCGGATTAGATACTTATTGGATCCTTAACAGATACATACAAATCAAATTCGTGCAGATACAGATTGGATATATATACAAATTTTAATTTTTCTTAACAAATGCGGATACAGATTAGATGTATACACAATAAAATTAATATCCACACGAATTATCACCCCTATTTATATATTTAATAGACTTAACAACCAACTACACATGTAGATGAAAGTGTAGCAACCACACGTGTCCATGAGTCAACATCCACCATTTGTTACTCAATTTAATGAATTCATAATTAAAGTGAATCATAATGATGTAGTCATTAAGAACTACCCCCACAAATTGTAATGGTGAAGTTGTAATGGAAATCGTGGAGAACTCCACTCCATCTTTTCTCTCATCTTTCTTGCTAAATCTCATCTCAGCCCTTCATTTTATTGATGTGACAATGATACATTTAATTCAACGAGGAAAATTGATACTTACGCAGGATTGGAAAGTGCGGCGAATCAATTGATAAGAATTGATTGGAAATTTTATTTATCTAAATGATTTTGATTGACTACTCCTTCGGTTTCGATTATATAGTCCAAGTTATTATTTTAGGGTGTTTCAATTATATAGTCCAATTTTTATATTTGATATTATTTTTATATGGTCATTTACTATTACATCTCTGAATAATCTTGGAAAATGAGAATATTAAATGTAATATTATGAAAATAAAAGGTTAGTTAATACTTTAAATAAGGGTAATATTGGAAGTTTATTTAAATATTAAATAATTTTTGACAAACGTGCAAAATCAAAATGGACTATATAATCGGAACGGAGGAAGTATTTTATATTTCATATATTTTTTTTAGAAAGATATTATTTATGCTTATAAACAAATTGTTATTTATTCAATTAATGGAATATTGTAATTCTCATTAAATTGAGTTAGGGTTGACGATTGCTTAGTGGGGTAATTTCACACGCTTTAAATGTAGCAGAATACGTGGATAACGTATCAAAACCCAAATACATGGGAGGATCATATAAAAAAAATTTAAATTTATAAAAATCACATGTTTTTTAAAATAGTCTCATGATAATATATGTATCATTATGAGAATGATGAAATGAAAATTTTAAACATTACTGACTATATAATAGAAAATCTTGAATTTGAGAATAATATCATGATATTTTACGTGATACTAGTAATATTAACTATTAAGTGAATATTTTCTAGGGGTGGCAATTCGTGCGGATCGGATCCTTATCGTGTCAATCCATTATCGATCCGATCCGTTAAGGTCAAATCCGTATCCGATCTGTTAAGAAAAATCAAAATCTGTATCCGTATCCGATCCTTTAAGCTCAAATCCGTATCCGCACGAATCCGATCCGTATCCGTTAAGGATCCAATAAGTATCCAATCCGAATGATCCGTTATGTATCCGATAAAGATCCGATAAAAATCCAAATCGGATTAATTCAATAAAAATCCGTTTCAATAAACACAATTATAATCCAATAAAAATTTGATAAGATAATACAAAATATTCATATTTGATTGTTCAAATAATGTGTTGATAAATGAATAAAACTGCAACTTCATTTGAAACTAAAATCCTCAAATCAAATATACGAAGATACATATATAAATTTTAAATTCCAATTCTAGTGGTCAAACATGCTCATTTCTAAATACTGATCAATCTTTCACCTTAGTCGTCAGTACTCCACTTACAATTGTGAGGGAGAAAAAGATTAATTAAAACTTTAAGATTTATAACAAATAAAATAAATTATAACAAATACTTTTAATCTATCACGGTGAAATTGAAAGAGTTGAGACAATGAATGAGAATCTACAATACTTTCATCAACATTAAAATTTAAGATCTCACCTTTTAGTTAATCCGTTGATACAACTTAATTGAAAACTTGAAGTTGAGAAAAAAAAAGTTATTAAATTTTGATAGTAGAAGAAAATAAATATTAAAAAATATAATTAATAGATAAATAAATACATTTTTTGGTGGTGAATTAATAAAATAGGACACGAACAATGAAGAACCAAGAAATTTGAGTTTTTTAAAGAACTTTAAATCTATATTAATAAATTATTATATTTTAAAAATAAATATTTTTTATTAATTCATTAACGAATATCCGTATCCAATCCAAATCCGATCCGCTTAATGAATTATCCAATCCGATCCGTATCCAATCCAAATCCGATCCGAAATTTTCGTGTTCTTATCGTGTCGATCCGATAAAGATCCATATCCGATAAGCCTCAATCCGTGTCCGTTATTATCGTGCGAATTCGTGTCGGATTATCGGATCGAATCAAAAATTGACACCCCTAATATTTTCAATATTGATAGACCAAGACAACAAATGACATAGATTCTCCATGTCGAAATTGTTGGTAAGCAAGGAAGCAACAACCAACACAAAGTGGAACTGCTTTCCACCCTGTCCAAAATTATATGCACAAACTTTCCTCCTCATAATTTTTATTTATCAACTCTTCTTACTAGAAAACTTGTTTTGTTTTCCCTAAAAAAAGACTTAAGAAAACCATTTTGTAATATCAAAGAACTGAATATTTTGTGTTAGTCCCAAATAAGAGTATGTGTAAAAATTTATGAAATTTACACTGTTCTATACCTTGAGTTATGAAAAATTGGTTGATTAGCGAACATTTATATCTAATTGTTTTTTTTAAGTGTGCTTCAACACTTGATATTGGGTTTTTAAAAATCCTAGTACATAAATAAATAAAGTAATAAAAGTGCACAATAATATTATAGAGATTCGGACTTTAACTGTGTGAACTCTCATTAAACTCGCAACCTGGAAATTAACTAAATTACAAGTTTACAAAGGAGTAGCACGATTTGTTGCTAGCTGGTAGTTGTGTTTGTCAGTCCACTAGTGCACTTGCCTAGGCTTTCGAGCACTTTCACTTCTTCAGATCTAGGGTGTGGGCACACCACTCAAACTCCAGTTGATCGTGTGACTTAGAGTTCTTTCCTAGAACATCAGGTTGTGGTGTTAGTCATTCATAATAGTCACAACTGGAGATGTGGAAACTCCAAGATATTTTTTTTTTTTTACGTAGAAAGTAAGAAAACTAAAGTGAATAGCTCTTGAAAGAGCCTCGTGTCTAAAGATGGCACACTGAGAGTGAGCTGATTGACAGCCTGAAATCTTTGAGAGTTGAGTATGAATTTTGGTGCTTTCATGATTCATGTAGTAGATTCGATCAATTTCTTTCGGTTTCCTTCTCCATTTGAATGCAACATCTATTTATAGACGAATCCAGAGAAGTTTGAATTTCGGAGCAGTTTAGAGACAAATGGAATCCATCCTATCCAATGTCTCTCTTTCCCTGAAATGCAATGTCCTTGTTGTCAAAGCAAGTAGGCTAGACAACCTTATTTAGAACGACTTTGAACCAATCCGATGAATGTCTGCTAGTTGATTCATTGAACCAACGAACTTTAATGATCACATACTTTAAGATCTCATTTCTTAAAGTATGAACATGAAAAATATTTGCTTGTCTTGGCTCACTTAATTTCTAAGTTGCTGGTTTGAGATTTGCCCTTGGTGACACTCTGCTAGTATGAGAACGATCCCTTCTACCCAATCTTCAACCAAAGAGACTCAGACAATCAAAAATAGAAAAATGAAACAAAATCACAAATTCAACCATAGGTGGCGATTGAACGATTTAATGCACATTAATTAACTCTTTTATTTTCTTTCAATATGTACATTAAAAGACATTAATTACTACTAATATTATTAAAATTTTATTTTACTAGCCACAAATTTACATGGGCCGCCCGAAACTTCTCGAAGCCTATTACATTTTTTTTTTCAAAAGTTGCAACACCACTTGAAAATAGTCCTTGTAACTGTAACTACTTCTAATTAACAACCTAGATTATTCTAGAAAACACAAAAATAAAAAACCCTAATTATGAACACATTATTTCCCCCAATCAGCACATCACATCCTTGAGAAGCTTGTACCTGCGGATGGTGGGCCGGGGAGACGGCGTTTTCTCGGCGGATTTCTCCGCCGACGACGCGCCGCCCTCATTCTTCTTCACTCTCTCGCCGGAGTAGGCCGATCTTGCATGACCGGAATTGACATTTCTGGGCGATGAATTCCTTCCCTCGCATTCGCACCAATCGCAAACTTGGATAACTCCTCCGTATTCTCGATAATAGTTGCTGCAATACCTGTTGGATTGTCGTCGCGAGAGAATAATTATCGACGAAATCATATGAGCAGCAATGATCGATGATCCGATGAGAAACATGCAGAGACAGAATTAATCGAGGCAAACATGAGCGTGAGCGCGATTCTTACGAGTGTTGGAAGCGGTTGCGACACCTGGAGCACCGGAAAAGCTTGTCGGAGAAGCCGACGTCGCCGCACAAACAGCAAACATCCGCCATTTCTGAGTCTTCTAGATTCTGATCGGAGACGAGACGAGAGGAGATGAGAATTTAATATTGTGGAGTAAAATGGAGGAGAATAGATATCGACACTAGTGGCCTCAAAGTCGGTGTGCGCTGCTCTTCTTTATATAGCACGCAACACAATATTCCACTTATTTTTAATATATTGAAAGCGATTTTCATAATTTATATTTATATTTTATTTATGCATATACATTTGTCTGAATTAAAAAAGTATAAAATGTTTGAAAGAAAAAACTTAAACAGTAGCTATCAATAGTTTTATAGCAAAAAAAATATTTTTATTAGCACTCAATTATTTTGGACATCTGATCCATATATATATATTATTCTTAATTAATTAATCAATGGGTGTTATTGTTTCAAAAAATGCATACTATTTATAGAGACTACTTTTTTAAATGACGTAAGTCAACGAGCTTTCAGCCGACCAATATATATTACACAAACTTGGAGATTAAAATAAAATTTTGTTAAAATTTTAAATTGAATATACAATAGTTTGAGAATTTCTCTTTTAATATCTTTTTTTTAATTATAGCATATATAACAAGAAAATTAATTAGTTACTGAGAAATATATATATATATATATATATATATATATTAAATCATAATATATATAATTGAAAATATTATATATACTGCAAAAAAAACATATGTTACTGAAGACGTTTTAATATGGATAATTGATCTAGTATAGATGATGAATATGTATTCATTTATATTTCAAATTAATAAGATTTTAACATGAAATCCACTTCTCAAATATATAGAGACACTAACGATATGCTAAAAATAAATTATATGTTAATCAAAGCATGATTTACTTAGAAAAATATTTCTTAAGCATAACATAAATAACAAGAAAATAAAAGACAAAGAATATATTTAGTCTGAATCGTTGATTGAACATAGATAAAGGTTGTGAATATCAATCATTCATTTTGAAAGTAATTAATTTCCTTGTTTTCGTATAATTAAGTTCCATTTTGTTAAGAATTTGGACGACGAAAATGATCAAACACAAACAACAACACACCGATATACGTGGTTCGGCGGCAATTGCCTACATCCACGGAGGGTTATACTATGATTTTATTGCTGGACGAAATTGGCTACACGATTACACACAGAAAACCTCAGAGAATTTTTTTTCTCCTCTCAGCTGAACGAAGAAGATGATTGTTTCTGTCTAACTCTCTAACTGCTAATCTGCTGCTAACTGTAACAGACTATTCCAACAGCTATATTCTATCTCCCAACTAACTCCCCAGATCTTAACACGTGTCACCAATCTAACTGGTTACTTATAAAAACGTAACCTCCAAAATAACAGACTTCAGCTTCTCACCACTCAGACACAAACTAACTTCACAACACTTCAACAAATCAGAACTCTAACATGCGCAAACTTCAACATGTATGAAAGTCTAACATGCATGAAGTCATATCACTTCACATTTTATGCGTTGTGTGATATTTATTATTAATTCATATACTAGCATAATATTTAGTTTTAAAAAATCAAATTAGAAAAGGTAGTACAGTTTGTAATGAATGGTAAGAGTAAGATGAAATCTTGGATCAAATTTGTAGCACTACATTATTATTAGTGCACTGCACTCCAACCACCCTACATATCTATGAATCATATACGATCTTACACGTGTATGTAGATAGCCATATATAAATATTATAAAATTTAATTCCTATGCCATATGTAATTAACTAAATATAAAATAGGGAGGCTGGAATCTGTGTGTAGGAGAGATGTGGCGTGCGTGGAAGGATAGAAATGGACATAGCCACCACCTTAGACATTCATATGCCACAAGTTGGTCCCAATCGTTTTCCCCTTAATTAGGGAATCATATGTATAATGACATTTTTTTGTCTTCGTTTTGCTTCATTTCCATATTTTACTTTACATTAGATTCCTTCGTTGTTGCTTGTTTCTTAATTAAGCATACATAGCATCATCACCTTTTATGGGTGGAGAAATCTTGCCAAATGTGTAGTATCCTAGTGGTGGTTGAAGTGCTTTTCTTATTTCTAATAAATTATAGATTGGAATTACGATGAAGATTTGAAATGTTATGATAAATTTTAATGGACAAAGACTTGTCACAGATAACGTGATTTTGTGAGACGGTGAGACATGTATAAAATATATCATTTATACATAATATCATCTCATTGTATCGCAAAAAAGTTATCTCGCACAAATTAAATTTTCGTTTGTATAAATTTCTTATAAAATATTGGTTTAATAAGACTCACCTAATTTAATACATCCGATTTAAAAGAAAAAAAAGAGTGGGGCATCTTCATCTTAATTCTAGCACCTTCATTTTCTGATGATCAGGGCATGTGCATTCACAGTTTCTTAATTAGCATATTATTGATTTCTCTATTATTTATACATTTGTTTATATTTATAGTTAAAACAAAATCTATATTTTCGGTCAGCTTCGTCAACAACTAAATTATTTTGGGATTCTTATATATATAAACAATGTTACAGCATTAATTAATTCACATGTGAGACCATTTATAGTTTAGTATCTTTGACTTGAAGCATCCCTATCCCTATCCAAATAAAAAACATGAAGTTTGGGAGATCTTGGGCGATAATTTTTCAATGTTAAAGAGCTTTATCCATTTGCATCTCATTTCAGTTTTATCCAATTGTTCGAGCCATGTATGATATACGTGGTACAAATCAATTAATTACACTTTTATGATTTATTTATACTGTGTTTTTAATTTAAACTGTATCACGATTAGTAGTTCATAGTGTGAATATCAATTAAAACTATGAACGAAAATCAAAATGATTGTCATTTAGTATTGGATTGGAATGATAGATTAAGATGAATTATGCTGGAGAGAGAGAGAGAGAGAGAGAGAGAGACGCAGAAGTCTTATTCTGTTTACCAATCCAATGACAAAGTAGCATTAGCAATTCTGAAACTCTCAAAACTTTCACCATAAAAGCAGAACGAGGTTTTAAGGCTATGTTTGAGTGCAATTGCATGTTGGTGACTTCATAAAAGGAAATGAAAACTGGGCCAACGATTATTTTTTGGTATGGAATGAAATGGGAAACATGGGTGGAGTTAGTACGATAAATTTGGTTTTTCTTACCAGCGACAGCTTTTGATGTGAAGTTTTATTCCTCAAAAGCGGGTAACAAAGGGTTCATATCCATGGAAGAAAGAGCACAAGTGGTGAGATTCAGACTGAGATCCCATGGTTGCTGATCTTTGTAACTTCCTTTGACAGAGCATTCTTTTCTTTCTTTGCCTCTTTGGCAAGGTTTGCAACCTGGACATAGATACCTCGCACATAAGAAAAATAATCCTGACGGAATGATGTGCTGCAAACAATAGATTAAGGAAAAGGACAGACTTCTGTTCGAAATTGAGCTGCTTGCCTACTTGGTAGTTCTCTAAGAGCATCCTTCAAGCCTGAGGCAATTTAATCAAGAAGCTTCGATTATCAGTTGACTCAAACAGATGATTGAGATGAAATAAAGTCAACCATTAGGATACTGATACAGACAAGAATGTGTGCATGTACGAGTTATCTCACATAGATAAATACAGATGGTATGGTAGGGAGGCAGATTGCATACCTCTTGCTTGCCTTTCTATCTTATAAGCATTGCTTATTACACCTTGTATTTGCTTTCCAGTTTGTCTGCATGCACAGCGCACCCCATTTGATGATGAAACTTACTAACCAAATTGGATAAGTATTTAAATAAAATAATCTGTACAAGGACCTGAGTTTTGTCCTCCCACGGACCAAGTCTTCTTCAGCTTGCAGTGCCCTTTTCTGTCACCACAAGTACATATCAAGTCAGCAAACTAGGCACTGAAATACAAGCTGATCCGCGACCAAAGCAAAGAAAACTCGAGTGCCAGGCATAAGTATGCATAGTGGATTTGAACATCACCCCACACCCAGCATGAAAGAGTGCATAACAAAAAAAGGGGGGGGGGGGGTTACATAGTCATTCTTCCTCTTATTATTATTCCAACCCACTAAAAGTAATTCTTTTTATTACTTTTTTTCAATTAAGGAGAAAAGTTGTCTTGCTAATAATAAGAGGAGAATTTTGCTCTACAATCTCTTTCACCATACAGAACTGTTAGGAAATTCTTAAGTCCAAACTTTTCATAAGAATGTTTTCAATAGAAATATTGCATAGGTTAACATATATAAAACAAGAATTAGAAGTGATTATGGATGAAGAATTCTTCTAATGTCAGAATGAAGGAATGAAGAATGAAACACGATATGGCAAAAGAATTGAATATGCACAAAAAATACCTCTAACTTTTCACTTTCACCCTTCAAAAGCTCAATTGATTGCCTCAACTCCTTGACTTTTGTATCGGCTCTAGAGAGCAGTGTCTAGAAAATGCATCATTATTAACATCACTATTCATTGTCAATAAACTTCAACTGACTAAGTAGCCCAACATGCTGATCATTTTGCTTAACACCATGTTGATATAAAACAAAAGGATAGATCAATAACATATAGACATTTCTAAAACGAAAGAAATTTCTGAAACTGCATATATATCCAAAAAACTAATTATCATATCATACTAAAGAAAAGATAGCTCAATAACAGATAAACGGTAAGCATCATACTAATTATCTAGTAGGAATGATCAGTATATATGATGTCTATTAACACCATTACCTCGTCACTTAAAAAGAACCGCATCGTCTTGTAGGATAAAAACTGTCTAGTTCCTGCAGAAAACTTTGAAATAAATATAAAGCAAAACGTTTCAAGGCAAACTGAATAATAAATCATAAACAGATGTTATTATCAACAGATGAAAGGTACAGGCACTGGACATACTTTTCAGACCAAGAAATCCCACACCAACAACAGCTCCAGTCGTAATGAAAGGGTGAGAATAGGCAAGAAGAAAGCCCTCTGCAGAACAATCATAGTTTGGGAGAAAATAAAAAAAATTAAAACTCTAGTGGAGTTCATTTACATCAATTATTCAATTTATTCATGTGGCATAAACCAGTTGCTTGGAACAGACCTTTAATCTTTCCAAGAGCAATATCCTCATATTTGTTATATTCAGACTTCAAGTCCTGTAAAGAGTCCTGCAACAGGGCTTTCTTAAATCTCAATCATATCACAAACCTAAAAAGATTACATCACTAAAATAATTGAGACAATGCAATTAGAAACCAACATCACAAAAGAGTCGACGGGCAACAGGCTTTGAACATTAACTACCATGCAAAATAGACCAAAACCTGAAGAATGTTTAAGGTTATACATCAAAATATTCAAGATCAAATAGTTTATGTTGGGCCGGGGATCTAAGAACTCTAAAGATCAAAATGACCATGTATATTTCCCTGAAGATGTGAAGCCCTAGAGCTTTCTATTATTTGTATGAAAACAGTAGAGCCTTAAATAAGTATAGATTGCAGGTCACTTATTTGTTTCAATTTACGATATGGATATAAAGAATCTCAAGAGTCTGTCTGAGAAAATTAATAAAACAAGTCACATATTATTGTTTTAATAAGAGTTGCACAAAGGAGAAGATATCTCCAGGAGACTGATACCTACAGTTATATTGAAATTAAGCTCTGTAGCAAGCATAGCTTCTTTTCATAAAATCAAAATAAATAACTTCAGGTCATACAAAAAATTCACATCAGGTAAACACATCTTAAATTCATATTTTGCTCAAGGGTAAACCCTAAAAACCCTCTCATTTTTTCTTCTTCCAAATTTTCAAAATTTTATCAGCGACAAAAATAAAAATAAAAATAGCAAACAAGATTAAATACATCTCACATTTGTGAAAATCGCAAACACTAAAGTAAAAATCTCACAATATTACACACTTTCATCATTTTTGCATAATACGGGCGGGGGAATAGAAATAGTTGATAAATTGAGAATATTACAATGGATTGATTAAGATGCGCAGACGAAGTGGTGAGAATGCGATCAACGCGTGATCTGGTGACTTCGATTGCGTTCTCTACGGTGCTTTCGATCGTCTTCTGCGCAATCTGTGCTTGCTGCAAAGCATACTCCGTCCATGGAATATTCTCCAGTGAGTTTGCGGTATTCTCTTCCTTGGGATTTCCCGTCGGCAATTCCCCCGACGACTCGCCGGCGATTACTGACATTTTTTCTTTATATCGGGTTCTAAGTTTCAAAGGTTTCCCAGCTCTTCGTTTTTTTATATAATTATATTTTATATTTATTTATTCTTTTTTTGACATCGGGTCGTCGTGGATCGGGTTTGGGCTAATGCGGTCGAATGCTGGGGGTGTCAGTCAACTTAATAGCATATTAATTTTAATTTTATTTGAAAATGATACTCCTTCCGTCCCACCTCAATTGTCTCACTTTCTTTTTTCGTCCGTCCCATCTCAATTGTCCCATTACTTATAAAGGCAACATTTTCACACTCAACAATAAAATATTAATTTCACTCAACTTACTTTACACTCACACACCTTGGGTATTGTGCCCAAAGTCACCGGGACAATTCAGCCGAGACGGAGGGAGTAATTCATTTCATTTTCCCACTTCATATTTGGGTTAACTTACCGAGATGTGTTAAGATTTGAACTTTTAAATATGAAAATCAACTATTGACGACTACATGAACATTTACTAGATCACATATTTTAATGAAGACCATTTCATTTGAGTGATTTTTTTTACTTGTTTTCCCCCTTTTCATATTAGTTATCGTTCAAACATTAGATTTAATATGGTGTGTAAAAGTGACAAAAAGTAGCATTGGTGATCTTTTCATTTTTTTTTATTGTGATACATGATTTTAATGAGAAGGGAATTTCACTTTCTAAATTCGAACTCATGATTAATAATAATTAATACTCCCTCCGTCCCAATCTATTGGTCACTCTTTCCGTTTTTGTCCGTCCCGATCTATTGGTCCTCTTTCTATTTTTGGCAAAATTTTAATAATTTTATATTGATTTTAATTATGTTAATTATAAAAAAACATGCAATTACTAATCTTCCCTTGCAGCCCTAAGAAATTTTACCCCCCTACCCCCGCCGATCTCTTCAATTATTGAATCCAAGAGATCAAAATTCACTTCCATTCTACTCGAACCCTAATTTCTTGAGCTCTCTTCGTTTCCTCCGCCGTCGTCTCTTCCCCTCAAAATCGGTCGTCCTTCTCGCAGCTGCCGCCCCTCTGACCGCGATGACGAACCCCCAGGCCACCGTCTCTTCGATTGCCGTCGATTCGCTGCAGGCGAAGCCCGCGATGACGAACCCCCCCAGGCCGCGATGTCAGATCCCTTTTCTCCGCCACCAGTCGGCCGCGCAGGTGACGTCTCCTCGACCGAGATCTGTTTCCGTCCTTGCTCTCTTCACTCATTTACTGAACTGCTCCCTTCTGATTCATGCGCCGATGGACCCGATGCCGCCGGAGGCTTGGAGGCGGAGATGGCTGATGCAGTATTTTTATCAAGTAAAAATTATCGAACACGAAGACTCAATTCGCCCGTTGTTTAAGTAAAATGGATTGATTATGGAACTTAATATCTAGACGCGATAAAATGACTATGAATGATCAATTCTAAACTACCTAAAATTCTAAAGATTAATGTAACAATTAAATAAAATACCAAACAACTGCCTGAGAGTGTTCCTGCGGTCCCCATGGCCTTCATATCTTTGCCTTTGGCCGGTCGGAGGGCAGAGCTTCACACAGGTAAGCTCTGAGCCAACCTGTCCCAAGATCTGAAGTAGCGAGGCGGTGGTGCATCTCCTCATGGCCGGAGGTTCGAGATCTGGTCGTTGGAAGGACAAGGAAGGGTGCGGCTGTCCAAGCTTGAAGAGCGGACGCCGATCCGCGCGTGGAAACCGGGCTCGATCAGAGCCTCGGTCGGGATCCGGTGTGAATCAGGTCGGAGAACGGAGTCGCCGACGCTATACCCAACACCTTAGTGTTTTGGGGAATCAATAAGATTTTGATTTTTAATATAATCTTTTCATTTATTTATTTATTATGATGAACTTGTGTGTATTTTAGAGTCTATACTTAGTGCTACTTTATTGGGTTTTTTTTTTTTCACCAATCCAGACTAAGATAATAAGGATCCTATTGTCATAAGAAATATGTGATTTAAATAAAAATGTTGTGATGTAATTATATAAGTTGGAAGAATTGAGAGAATTTGGTGGAGAAAATCATGATAATTACAAGAGAGTTGGATTGATTTGCGGTAAATAAAAGTTGAAAATGAATTAGAGAGGGTGGGCAACAGGGGTATCGCCAGTCATCCCCTGAAGTTGAGGGGGATCCAAAACGGTGGCAGATTCTTGATCTTGAGAGAGATGTTTGTTCATCTCTCTGTGTTCTTGGCAGATGGCACACCAGTGCAGGCAGCAGTGGACCATGCATGGATCACAGGGTGCATCCTGCATCGACCATCGTATTAATTTACCATGCAAATTAGATGAGATTGAGATGTGATGATCACCTTCAAATGGTATTTGCGTTGCAGCAGCTGGCGCCCCATCCCCGTGTAGATGGCGCACACCCACCATGCGAACAGCAACCCCTCCGTCACCAGGCACACGCTGTCCGGATCCATCACCCCGTTACACGCCGCCGTTGCTGCTGCCACCGCTATGCCGCCTTCCACGCACGCCGCATGGCTCATGCACGCCCTCTCTGGACTGATATTGTCGTCGTTCATTGCCGCCACGTTGCGCCCGAACACCACGCACGGGCACAACATCCCCGTCACGCCTGCTTTCATTTCTTTTAATATATATAATTCATCCATCTCATGATATAATTCATATATATATATATATATATGCTTACAGCTATTTGTATCTTCGAGACAGCCGAAGATGCCGGTGGCCCAGTCCTCGTCTGCTGGAGGTGTGAAGGATGCCGGTAATGGCTGCCCACATTGCTCACATCTTCTGCAATTCACCTGCGCGCTCATTAACAACAATTAATTGCCAAATTAATCATTATTATATATAGATATATAGATTCGTGATTATGGATATATATGTAAACATACCGTTTCGATGTCGATGGGTAGATTTAGTTCACCGGGAGTGATGCTCTGTAGGGCAATCTGATCCTCACTTAGCACCACGTACGACCCTTCTGCCGCCATTGCCATTCCTTCTAAACTATAACTCTAAATTCAAACATATCAACATTCATTTCTCAATATTTAAATTGTGTTTTCTTCATCAACCGTATATTTTCTGAATTCAGTTATGTTAGGTGGTAGAAATTATCGGATCCAACGCATTCTTTTTACACATTTCTAATATTTAAGACCCCATTAATAATTTAACTTATGAATAAACTAAAGTTGCACTTGTGCCTTTCATATATTAAAATATAATTAATAAAATTATAAAGTATATATATATATATATATATTATTAATTGTTTAAAAAATAAATCTCAACTTTTATTTATCAATATAATTATAAAACAATTTACTTTCTATATTTCAAAGTGATGGTCCAGAATGGTATATTAGACTTTTTATACTGTACCTTATACCATACCGAATTTTACGGTATTAGAAAAACTGATATCATTATCGTACCGAAGTTTTCGATATTCCCTAGTTCGGCATACTAAATTTTTAGTATGGTTACAATATAATTTATTAATTTCAGTTCGACATAATTTATATACTACCGTCGTACTGTTATTTTGATATGACGGTACCGTACAATTTTTTTGATATCCTATACATTTCATTTTGCTAATACTTATTTAAAAAACATGTTTGTATCTAACATTCAAACAATAATTAAGTAAAGAGGGAATATATGATTTTATTATTAATTAATATAATGTCATTTTTAATTTATTATTTAACAATAAAAATAATAAAAAATAATAATATATTTTCGATGCGTTATGTGCCAATACACTATAAATATCACTATGACCATTCTCTTATCATAATACCGTACCAAAAATTTAGTAATTTAGTATTTTTTTGATCCCTAAACCCTGAAATAAATTAAAATATTAATACTAGTTTTTAACCCTAAAATCTTAAAAACTTCTATCCCATTTGCGCCGTCACCATGCTTCTTCTTTCTTTAATTCCTGAACTAATCTCACTCATGTCCCTGCACTCATTCGTGAACTATTTGTAAAAGCAACACAGAAGTGAAAAGCAACTCCAGGTAATTTACAAAACTCATTTTCCTCAAATATCTTTAAATAAATTTCTCAATTATGTATTTGGTACTATCTGTTTAGAATTTTGATCGATGACCCACTTTCTTCACTCTACAAAATTCATTTTAAAAGTATTCAATTGCTCCTCGTCCAACTCTCAGCCAGGCATTTTACAAGTTTCATTTGGTTTTCTCATATTGTATTCTTTTTTATTTCTTGTATAGATGATAAAAATTATAAACAAAAATTAAGTGGAAATTTCATTAACCGGTTTCTAATAAAAATATTAAAATGGTGCTATTATTTTTTATACTTCCACCATAGTTTGACACACTCATCTTTATAATAAAATTAAATTCTTTAATATATATGATAACAACGGTGGAGAAGGAACGGAGGTATATGGCTGTAGCAAACACAAACTATACTAAAACATCTACATAATAAAAAAATAAAATGAAAGAAAGAGAAGAAAAACAGGATGCTGCTCTTTCCAAAATCACCTCATATTTATTCTTATATTATTCGGCAACTCATTTGATTTTGTGATGCATATTTAATAGTAGTGACTCAAATGTTGTTCTTTGAAACTATTCGGTTGTGGATGATTGAAGAAGTTGTAATTTCAATTACTAATTTAAATAATTTAATATGAATTTTAAAAAAATATAGTATTTGTCTAATGCATATATGTTATATTTTTTTTTGAAGGTGATTGAACAAAGCAAGCAAGGGATCACTTGAAGATTGCCATTTTATTTTTGATTGTATTAATTTATATTGTATGATTATATTTTATTATGATTTCATGATTGGCGTTTTATTTCTATGAACTTAATTTTTAAGTTTGGTGGTGGGTGATTTGCACAATTTCAGTCTGCAATGCGGGGTGAGCAAAACCGAACCGAAAACCGAACCAAACCGTAAACCGGCGGTTTCGGTTCGGTTCGGTTTATATATTAATTTCGGTTCGGTTCGGTCTGGATTTTTTGAAACCGCCGAAATTCGGTTCGGTTCGGTTTTAACCGAAATATGGCGGTGCGGTTCGGTTTGGGCGGTTCGGTTCGGTTTCGGTTCGGTTTGGGCGGTTTGGATATGAATTTATAGATTTGAACTTAGATTTGAATTGTTATTTATGAACTTGTGTATTTGGATTTATGAGTTAGACTTGTTTGTTGAACTTGTGGGATTATATTTGGT
>JAPKLW010002092.1:89049-100921 GCA_026898455.1 Plectranthus barbatus
TTAATCAGCCTGCAGGACTTTGGCACGATGAATGTTATTGAGCTCCTTAGGGAATGTCCCCATCCTATTACTCGGATATGGTTACCTAAACCTAGTCTCAGGCGGTACTACACGAACTGTTGTTACCCAAGATGTGGATATACGAGCACGTTACTTAGGCTCTCCACCATGGCAAGTCAAAGCAACAGTCAACCCGTGCAAACCCCTGAACCTTCGTTAGGGTTTGGACTCAATCAATATAACGAGATCTTGTATTCGCTGATGTCAGACAGACGAATACATCTCACTGCGGTCCATCAATACGCCACCTCTGCGTACCAGCATGTCAAGTAACCAAGACAGACTACTTATCCCGACAATGCCCCAGCCATCCGGACAGACGTATCCTCATACGCTGTCTCAGCTGTGATCAGTTTTATGTCTCACTAGGTCAAGAGATCATACTGTCTTTTGCGATCTACAACACGCCGTATGATCGTCCCTATCGGTGAGACAAGAGGATACCATTGTTCATACATGTAAGATTGTTAACAGATAGGAGAAATAAACCGTTGTATACTCATTATAATAAATGCTTTCAGTATACAAAACCCATCAACCAGGACATTTGCCAGACAATTTGGATGATGGTTGCCTATTGATGAGATAGACTGAAGTGGAAACAGCTTCGCCCCAAAAATGAGAAGGGACAAAAGAGGAAATCAATAATGTGCGTACATTCTCTATAAGATGGCGATGTTTGCGTTCAACAACACCATTTTGAGCATGAGCACCGGGACAAGAGAGTTGAGCAAGAGTACCCTCAGTTGTCAAAAATGACGAAATGTATCAGACAAATACTCACCACCAGAGTCAGAACGAAAAGCTTTGATAGGAGTAGAAAACTGAGTGCGGACCATGCGAGTAAAAGGCTAGTAAATGGAACATAACTCAGACCGGTGTTTCATGAAATAGATCCAAGTATAACGAGAATGATCATCAACAAAAATGACATAATATTTATGACCACCCTTGGTGGGAAATGGAGCAGGACCCCATACATCCGAATGAACAAGATCAAAAGGTTTAGCAGAGTGAGAAAAACTAAAATGATATGGAAGTTGGGTTTATTTTCCTAGCCGACAACCCTTACAATGAAAGGTAGACTCAATAGATGTATGACCCAAACACCCAGTATGAATTAAAGTAGACAAATGTGACCCACATAGATGTCCCAAACGATGATGCCATTGGACAAAAGATATAGGGGATGAAGATGTAGCGGAAGACACACGGGCAATAGAGTGAGGGAGATGTAAGGTGTCAAGGACATATAGGCTAGGAGAATCTCTACGGCCCCACTTTGATGATCTTGAATAAAACAAGATGAGTCATCAAATCCAACAAAACAATTATGGTCGGTGATCTGACCAACGCAAAGGAGGTTCATAGACAACTGAGGTACAATAAAGACATCAGTAACATAGAAATTTGAAGTACATAGTGAACCTTGATGAATAATAGAACAGAAGTGTCATTGGTTGTCTGAATAGAAATGCCGTCAGTAATTGGCTTGCTGGCAACCAAGTGTGATATATCATACGTCACATGAAATGAGGCTCCTGAATCAAGTACCCAAGATGATTGGAGACATGAGTGATGAGCAACAATACAAAGGTCTCTAGCTGCGGGTGAATAAAGTAGAATAAAGCCAACAACTCTAGTATTTGCCCAGCCCTGAAAAACACCCATGTCTTACCAGTCTGATAGCATTCGAGATCACAAAAATACACAGCTTCTTAGTAATGGGTGTGCAACAATAGAGAACAGACAAGTATGAATAGAGGTTGCGAGGAGGCTGCAGCTTGAACCAACTTGCTGAAAGGGAGATATACTTTTGGAAAGGCAGGACAGTCAAAAGCAGAAATCAAGAAAGAGAAGGGTTTGGGCAGAAAGGCGCCGACCATGCCACAGAAGTAGAGCAGAAGGATGGTGATTCCCACAAATTGAGGAATAAATCTGAGGTGAGGGTACACCGCACTATACAAATCTCACACGACAAAAGCAGGATAGCGAAGGCGTAACCAGCAAAAATGAAGCTACCTTGTCCAAACACCTTGTTGTATCCGTGAAGGAAGAACAACCTAGACAGTTAGAAGCACGCGAGACGCTAGAGGCTGCACGGGCAGACGCAGGCTGAGCTGCCGTGGGCGACGACGTGGGCAGAGGAAAAGTGCGAGCCGCAACGGGCGAAGGGCAGGCTGAGACGCGCGCGAGTAGATGAGAGCGATGAGGGCGCGCGTGATAGGCAGGGATAGGTGCACGCCGGAGCTGCGATGGGCAGGGAGGTGGCAGCGCTGCGACGGAGCTGCAATAGGCAGGGAGGAGCGCCGCTGACGTGGGCGCTGATGTGGCAGATCGTGGTTGGCTTAAAAAAATTGAACAAAACCCTAACCCTAAACCTGTTGTGATATCGTGTTACAAATTGTGAATGTACAATAAGAGTTAGACTAGGATCTCCGATCCGATCTCCTCCACCACTCCACTAACATTCAATTTGATTTCTCCATGATTAACAAATGAACACATAAATTCATGTGGAAGAAACTGAGTGGATTAACAATATGTAATGGAGTTAGGTGTATGGATGAAAATCAAGAAGAGAGCATTAAAATTGAACCAAAATTTTGATATATACTATAACATGTTTTAGCCTTCCCAAGTCTAGCAAGCATACAAAGAGAGGAAGGGTAATCCTTCTAAAGATGAAGCACTTCCAAAAAAAAAAAAATTTAAGATCATATCAGGTCAGGTCAGCTATGAAAACTTTTACTTAGCATAAGCAGTTGTAGGAAACAGATTTATACTACTAGCTAGTGACTGAACCATCAACAAATTAGGCCATAAGAAGATATACCCTTTACACTTCGGACACATTATGTTCCAAGAAAGAGCGGGTTTTCTAGTTGTGCCATTGTAAAGGTTCTATAATTTTATTTTTGTTGCTATATTACTAGTATCTATACTTGCTAACAATTTAGTGATCAGCCCACCACTCACACGTACATTTTATTCTCACTTCTCCATCTACATTACTCTGATTCGAAACCATTAGTAAATTATACTCCCTCCATCCCATAACATTAGTCCTGTTTTTCTTTTTCGTCTGTCCCAAACATTAGTCCTCTTTCTTAAAATGGAAAATTAATACACACTCACTAATAAAATATTACTTTCCTCTATCTCTACTCGCATTGGTATCTGTGCCGGAATGAAACAAGACTAATGTTATGAGACGGAGGGAGTATTATTTATTTTAAAATTAATGTTAAGAGAGGTACGAACGTTTTCGGCGTTTGCAACAAATTTTTGACGTAATAAATTAAAGAGATTTCAATATATATGATATTATTATCTCAGCGCATCTAATAGAAATCTTTTTCTTTTTTCCCACTTTTTAAAAGTATGAACAAACAGCAATTTGGCATTTTTTTGAGGACAAAAAAAGGGCCCCAATAAAATAATAGAGTACCTTTAAAATATATTATACGTAATTATAAATTTATTGTATTGTATAAGAGAAACTATACTTGCTTTTTTACCGGTTCAAGTTAAGGGTTCATATTCACTTCTAATTGATATGGACTTTATTTTAACACTGGATATAAGTTATATATATATATATATATATATATATATATATATATATATATATATATATATAGATATAGATAAAGTAGTTTTAATGAGAAAAAACATCAGTGAGAAATGAGAAAGTTATTTGATTATGTTTACTATGTTGCTAGAATATATTGGTATTTAAGTACGTGATGATAAACATAATCAAGTAACTTTCTCATTTATCACGGGAATTTTTCCTCACTTATATTATCTATAATATAATATTTCTTGAATGCTTAACTAATAATATTCATGTTAGTGGATTAAGTACATCATATAATATATATAGAAATGGAATCAATAATGTTTAAGATTTAATAATCAATTTTGATCATTAACTTTAATGATTTGAATGAATGAGATCTGTTTATCTTTAGAAAATCACTATAAAGTTGCTTTTGCCAAATTCGAGAATGAAGATAGTGTGGTTTTCTAGTTCAAATGAATCATGTTTGTTAGTTCTGACATAAAATGTTATTAATTTATTTTAAACAAAATACTTATTTTTTTTTAATTTTTATTCAACAATTTGCTTTTTAAACTGACCCAGTTTTTTAAATCTCAACTATCCAAATTTCCAAAACCATCCACTTACGGTTTACTTTCTAATTTTCTAAAAAAAAAGGTAAGAAAAAAAATAAAAATATATACACACACATAAAACATGTCCCTTCAACGAAATGATGATCTAAGATTATTAATTATTCAACACCTTTTATTTTAAAAACTGAATCGCCCAGAATTCTTACTTTTTCAGTTAATTATTTTAAGTTACACAATGCTTAATTAATTCACTCAAATGATCGAATTTGTATAAAATAAAATACATCCATAATTACATTATTTTTGGGTTTGAGAAAAACCATCGTCATATAATTAGATAATATATAATTATAACGAATTCGTAAAAATATTAATCACAGTTTTCAAACTATAGATTAAATAATCAATCACACACAGCAATTGCAATTCAATGTATCATCTTTTGAATTTTTTTTTCAATATTTAAAACGTAAAAATTGGTTGGATAATTATTTAGTTAGTAGGCTCTTCAAGAAGGAATCCAATATCGGTCCCAGCTAGCCGCCATGGAGAAGCCAAGAAACAATATGCTTCGCCGTAATCTGAGCTAGCCAGGGGCAAATCCGGCAAGTCAGAAAATGCATCATCGTCGTGATCAGCAGCCGATTTCACAAAGCCATCCTCATCAGCTTCCGCGCTGACAAACAACAATGCTGCAGCTTGGGCAGCCGCGGCTTGAATGTCCTTGGGCGCGGCGGAGGCCGGGCGGGGCAGCACGTGAGCTAAGTGGGGGAAATTCAAGAATGCCGATTTGCCCTTGATGGCTAAAGCCCCCACGTCGTGAGCTCGAGCCGCCATCTCAGCCGTGGGATAGCTCCCGAGCCATATTCGCGACTTCTTTCTGGGCTCTCGGATCTCGCTCACCCATTTGCCCCACCTCCGCTTCCGCACGCCGCGGTACGTGGGGTGTTTGTCGTCAGCATGGGAGGCGGCGCCGCTGCTACCTTTCTGGCTTTGCGTGATCGAAGAGTTGGAGGCGGAGCAAGTGGTGTCTGCCGTGGAGAATGATTGGTGTTGAGGCAAACTGTCGACGATGATATTTTGTTCCATAAAAGAAATTCAGTTTGTCTGGCAAGACTGGCGATAAATATGAGGTTTTATTTTTATGAGATTCTTCGAATAATTGAGGAGTGAATGAGAAAAGATGAATGATGAATCTATAATTATATATATATATAAATGAATACTTTAATTATATTCGAATAAAAGGTTTAGGAATTATGATACGTCTTGCCTCTCTTATTTAAAAAAAAAAAAAAGACCACATAAAACCAAAGTTGGCCGTACGATAATAATTCACAAATATCATGATCACAGTAGAATCCATGTGAAATGAATGTCGACGGTTGCTGAAAAACTGTTCAATATTATCATGTCTATATCTTGGGATGTCAATAAAAGCTAACCCCATTGAGGTACGGGCTATACGATTAATTAGGTGAAATCGGGTTAAAATTTTATCGGACAAACATAACTTTAATCTACCTGTTTTTTGGCTGACTCATCGGCTGGCAAGATTTACGAGATGATTTTCATATTTTCTTAAATATTTTAACATCGATCCCTTAATTTGTTTTTTTTTAAAATGAACAAATATAGATAACGAACATCATACAAAAATATTTTTGCAAAAAAAAATTATTGATAAGTGGATAAAAGATTATCCAATTATAGTTTGAAAAATGGGGTATTTGCAAAATTAGACAACTTTTCATAGGTTTTGCAATTATAACAAAGTTTTTGAGAATTTTGCAATTATAATACACTTTTTATTTCTTTGCAACTATAACACAAAATTTTAAACTTTTTACAATTATAACACAAAACATAAAATTTTAAATTATCATTCAAAATTTAAGTTTTGTGATTTTTTATTTGTTACTTATTGTAAACTTGAATATTTTTAAATTATATTTTTTAATTATTATATTTGATATTATTTAGGGGACGTTTGGTTTAAGTGTCGGAATCACTATGGGTATGAGTATAAGTATGAGTTTGAAAGTAAAGGGAATGGGTATCGGTTTAGCCATTCCAATAAAAATGTTTGGGATATAAGATAGGTTTGGGAATCATTTTAAATTATGATATTTGGTTTCTTAAGTTTTTATATTATATTTTTAAAAAATAAATATTACATAAATAATAATAATGATTAATTTGGTAATAAAAAACCAATAAATAAAATAATATTAAAAATAAAATTAAGTAATAAATAATATTATTCTTATTATGAAATATCTATCTTCTTATTTATTTTATATAATATAAAATTAAGATAAAAATAAAAAATATTATCACAGCATTTAATTATGGAAAATTTATTTTACCATAATAATATTAAAATACATAATAATAATATTAAATTAATAAAATATAGTTTTAAATTACTATTTTAAAATAATTAATATAATTTTACTAATATTATTAGATTAATAATTATATATAATTATTAAATATATAATAATAAATAAATAAAGAATAATAATAAAAGAATATTATAAAATATTATCAAGAATCTTAATTATAATTAAATATATTTTTAATATAATAATATTAAATTAATAAAAAAGAATTGTAAATTGCTATTTTAAAACAATTAATATAATTTTATTAATATTATTATATTGTATAATGATATTATTACTCAAACATATTTAATTAATAATTTAATATTAATTATTATATTATATAAAATTATAAGTTATAATTTTAATTTTGGGAAGAAGATGTGGGTATGGGAATGAAACCCCCCAAAATAGAGAGGAATGGGGATTCCCAATTTTTAGGGAATCATTTGATTCCGGAGGGAATGATACACATAAACCAAACGGAGGTTTCGGAATCATTCCATTCTCTGATTCCGAAACCCACCAACCAATCTTAAAATTTGAACAATCACATGATATACATTAAAATGGTAGAAAATTTAAATATTATACTATATTACATATAAAATGAATTATCGTTTATATTGTATGTCTCTCGAGCAGAAAATTATGACAATAATAATGTATTATTTATAAATAATTTAACAAATAAATACATTATTATCCAATCAATAATATATCAATTTTATTTAATTTAATATTAGCATATTTCGGCGTCACAATTTCTGACTATTAGAAATGTTTATTAAATTAAGTGTTTTGGGAATATAGGTTTTATGGAAAATTAGCAATTAGAGAGGGACATGTTAATTTTATTTTCTCAAAATAACGAATTTATCTCTTACATGTATGTACAGTATATTGTGTTATTTTTCAAAAATTAAGGATTAAAGATTTTATTCTTATTATTATATTTGATTAAAATATGTTTATGTTAAATTAAATTGAATAAATATATTATTGAATAGATATTTATGGTTTATTTGTCAAATAATTTATATATAATACATTATTATTGTCAGAATTTTCTGCTCGAGAAATATACAATTTAAACGATAATAATTTATATATAATATAGTATAACTAGATCTGCACCCGCGCGATGCGCGATTTAAATATATAATATCTTATTTTATAATATTAAGATATAAATAATAAAATTTTAACATTTTTTAGTAATTCTTTTTAGAAAACGACAAATATAGTTTTATTATATTATTATTTATTGTATATCTCTATTATAATATAATAAATAATAAATAAAACAAATAAAAATTGATTTATATTTTTATTATTATTTATTTTTAGATTTATAACCTTGTGTTGCACGGATTACATATTTAATAAATTACTTTAATTAAAATATAAGTATAAGGTTATAAACACACACACACATATATATATATATAGGGAGCGGATCCAGTGAGAAAACTCTTAACGTGAGAAAGTGAGAAAGATGCTTGATTGCATTCACGGCATTGCTTGATTGTATTCAGGTTGTTTTTTGATTGCAATGTTGCTTGGTTGTGCTTTAGTTGTTGCTTGATTATTTTGTTTGCTTGATTGCATTTTAGTTGTTGCTTGATTCAATATCAACCATTGATTTTTTTAAATCTGATGGACATAATTCATTCTTTTTTCTCACATGGGAATTTTTTTTACATGATCCCTCCTCTCTCTCTCTCTCTATATATATATATATGTGCATATAATACTATAGTTATAATATAATTTTTTTTATATTATACAACCAACTATATATATAAATTCCATAAAAAGCAAAGCAAATAGATAAAACACAACTTATAAAAATAAGAGTTTGCTTTACAAAACTAACCTATCCAAAATAATATTTGTATTATTTTTTAGCATTATTCTTCTATTGTTTTAAAATGTAAAATAATATGAAATAGTGAAAATATAATTTTTTATAGAAAAATACATATATAATTTTGTTGACATTTTCATTATTGTTTATTAAAATATATGTATATGTTATGATATAAAAACATATAAAGTAAAGCAAAATTTTAAAAAAGTTGATGTGATATGCGTGTTATGTGCGAAATAAATATGTGATATTTTATTTTATGATATTAATATATAATTAAAAAGTTATGTATATTAAAATTTTTAGCGATTTTTTAAAATATATTTAATATTTATTCATCAATACTACATTTAATATAAATTATTTTTATATTATACGTCAAACTATAAAGATAAATTTAATTTAAAAAATATATTAGACACATAGTCTATGGGATTTGAGTTAAATATTATCCATGTAAGATATTATTTTAATAAATAGTAAATATAATAAATTAATGATATATACTATTTTAAAGAAAGGATATAAATTTATTTTTATTATTATTTATTGTACAATTATAATATAATAGAATAAATAAATAATAAAATAAAATAAAATTGATTGGATTTTGGCGGGAACAATTTTTTGGCCACTATTCTGCTTTAGTATATATATAGATTTTCAGAATTTCTGCAATTTAAATGTATATTGATTTATTTTTCTAATTATAAAGATTAAATAATATCTAATATAATAATACAAGATAATTGCAAAAAAAAAATCATTTAAAAAATATTCATGTTTATAATAAATAACAAACAAAAAATCATAAAACTTAAAGGTAGATTGATAATCTCAAATTTTAAGTTTTGTATTACAATTACAAAAGGTGAGAAGTTTTATATTATAATTGCAAAATTCTCAAAAACTTTGTTATGATTGCCAAAACTTTCAAAGTTTGTTATTATTGCAAAATCAATGAAAAGATTTGTCTAAATTTGCAATTAACTCTTGAAAAAATACACCTATTATTATGTACCGACTAATTTAAATAATAAATGTACATTATTCAACTGATAAAATGATAAAATATGTATGCTAAAATTAAATATAGCTTCTCACATGGATGAAAATCTCAGCGAGAGGTTAAAGGTGTTGTAAGAGGAAGAAATAATAAGGAATGCTAATTAGGGGAGCGACGAACGCGACACTAGAAGAGGAAAAGGGAGGGATTATCCGACTTGGGAGTGATTGGCTACGTCACTGGGAGAGATAGAGGAGATTTGAGTGACGGAAAATTAAGTCTAGCGAATTCGGTGTATAATTAATGTGTGTAGTAGGAAATAAAAAATACTAAAAATAATGAATAATAAAATATTATATATATATATATATATATATGACATTAAATAGTGTAGGACCTACGGGCCGACCTGTAACCCACCGGGTTCAACCCGCTCAATCTGTCAGCCCGTTAGATTCAATCCGTTCGATTAAAAATAGTTTTGGATTGATAATTTTTAACCCTAACCCACATTTTAACCCATCAATTTTGGATCAACCCATTGATTTCGAGCTTAATTGACATTCTTGTGTCTATCTAAAAGACATTTATTTCATTCATGAAATCGACGGTTTCTTGTTACTCCTTTGATTAATTGAATTTAGTCTCCTTTTCTTAAGTTCTTAAATCTATCCCTTTTTAAAATATAACAATTTAAGATCTGAACTTTGAATTTTTTCTATTAATTAAATTTTCGGTTCTTGAATTTCAAGACAAATAATATTTAATGTCATGTTCCAAGTAGTCTTATTTCAATTAATTGTGATTAAGTCATTTCTAAAATATCATTTAGAATGAATTGTTAGGATTTTTGTTAGAGAAATCATTCCTTACTTTTGTGCTTTGGTGTGTCAAATATTGTAAGCCATCTTAGTCAGTTTTTCAGAGTCTAGAGTTCTTCTGTAATACTTGTATAGGATCGAATTGAGTTGTAATAGAACTTAGGCTGAAGACCGAGCAAAGGAGAATGCTCGAGAAGTGACTACTTACACGCCTGAAACTTGGTTTTTACCTAGTATAGCCTTAACCTGAAATTGAGATGGAGCACTCAGTATAAGGTCTACCATACTGACAATGAGAAGTCAGTATGAGGGCATCCCCGTACTGACTAAGGAGAAGTTAGTATGATGGTTTTTCATACTGATCCGGAGAAATCAGTATGAGGGCATTTTCCATACTGATTGTCCATAGTCAGTATGAGGGTCTACCATACTGACCTAGGGAAGTCAGTATGAGGGCTACGTTGTATTGACTTTGGAAAGTCAGTACGAGAGCATCTACCTTTAAAGATTGAGCTATTCGGAAGATATCAAAGCTCAGTCAGACTTAGGCATTTAAATATGCCCAAGTGTAAGTCAGTACGAAGTTATCCAAACCTGGGTTCCTCAAACTGAGAACTTAGTCTGACATAAAGTTAGTGTATGGTGCACTGGCGCAACAAAGCAGAGCATGTCGTAGACCTAAGGCATGGGCTACGATTGGACAATATCTTCCATGAGTCTCACATCTAGATTTATGTGTCTAACGGGCAAAAATTCAAAATCCTTGAGAAAATCCTCTATAAAGGGTCTGCACCTCAATCTCTAACTGTTAATGATCAACACACAAACAATACGAGGTTGAAAGAACTCTGAGCTAAGAATCCTAAAGTCTTCACACGACAAAGAGGATCTCTCTACAAACTCCCTAAGTTTTCATGTTTCCTTACACGAGACTTAAGTCTCCGACTCAAGTTATACCATGCTAACTTCTCCTAGCACGAGGCTGAAGCTGCAAAGCTGAAGCTCTTTGGTGAATATATCTTTTTGAGATATATTTATAGCAATCAATTTCCTAGTCTGGGATTCTGATTCTCACGGGCAAATACCATGTAGGATTCGAGTCTACAATTAACAACGTGAGTTGTTATTTAATTCGCAGGACCGTTCTTAAGATATCAAAATAAATACAATTAAATAAACCATGCCAGTCTTATGCATGCTCCTACAAAATTAATTGCATAGGATGGATTAAGGAATATACCTTCTTCAATCGTTTGATCCACATGACAGATCGGAGAATAATAACGATGAAGTTAGATCTGAAGCGGAATAGAACTCCTTCTTTGATTGTGTTCCTACAGATCTGATCTTCTGATCTGTTCCCTTGCTCCTTGGAAATCTGGTGAGGATTATCTACCAAGTTGAATCAGAAAGCCGGAGGATTTGATCAGAAAAATCCCTCCTTCTGATCGCCAATCTCGTCCCTCTCTCTCTAATATTCTAGGTTGAATATTGACTGTATACTGTGGTGGCTACAATCTGATCTGAGAGGGAGAGACTATTTATAGTGTTAGGGTTTTGAGAAACCCTAACCCTAATTGGG
>JAPKLW010002092.1:100931-118623 GCA_026898455.1 Plectranthus barbatus
TTAAGGTTTTAGACATTCATTAATTAATTTGGTTTATGACAATTAACCACAATTAATTAATATCTTATTTCCTGACTAGTACCACTCACTCCTTTTCTCTTATGCTTGAACAAATCATTCAGCCTGCAAGACTTAGCATAAAGAACCTTGTGAGCTCATCAGAGAATGTCACCATCCTGAAACGGATATGCTTACCTATACATCCAGCCTAAGCAGACCCCACACAAATTGCCAACACCCAAAGTGCAGGTATAAGAGTACATGTAAGACTCGCCACCATAGCATATCAAAGTGTGGTCAATCCGTGTGTGCCCCTTATCCTTCAGTAAGGTTTAAGATCACAGGAAGTATGTTAGGGATCTGGCTCATTCATATGTCAATGAGAATGGCACATCCCATTAGGGATCTGGCTCATTCATATGTCAATGAGAATGGCACATCCCACTGTTGATCCCATCAATACATAAATATGTACCGACACATCAAGTAGCTAGGATAAGCCCACTTATAAACCGATGTGCCGCAGCTTAGACCGACAGCCTATCCAGGGACCGTCTCAGCTGTGATACTATTTATATCTCGCCAGGTCAAACGAACCATATGATCCTCTGTGATCTTCTACACACCATATGGTCATCCCTATCTACGAGATAAAAGGATATTATAGTTCATCGTATGTTCACATTTATCAGATAGCGAGAATTGTTGATGTAACACATAAATGAAGGCCAGTAACAAACACTTAATCATTTATGCTTTTCTGTATACAATCCCAACATACCAACCACCTGAGTTCTGGGAAGAACATGTAAACATCCAACCTGAGTTCTGGGAAGAACAGTAAACATCCAACAAGCAGGAAGGAGGCTGCGGGGTGCGTCCCCACTTCAACCTGAAGACTGGGTCTGCAAGGAGTTCCTAGGCGAGTGTCACAGCTGACTGGAGGTCGGAGGCGCCGACGGGTTGTGTATAGATCGTAAGGAGGTTTGAATTTACTTAGTGAATTATCCAGACCTTGGGTCTGAAGAGTGGATGTAGGATATTGAGATTCGAACCACTATAAATCTTGTGTGTTGTTTATTGCTTACTTTCATACTTGCTCTGTTTTATGTTTCAAAAACTGACGTTTGAAACCTTCAATACTTGTCCAAGTATTGAAATGTATATGCTGTGAAACTGACTTAACTGAAACAGAGGTCTAAGCTTAAGTCTTTTGCACATCAAACTAACTATACTCTGTTTATGCGAGCCAATGCAACTGTCTTTTAATACTTTCGCTGCATAGACGAACCTTCTGCTGCATAGTTTAGCACTCTAATTTAGGGACCGACAAGTGGTATCATGCGCCAAGGTTCTTACAGACTACGGTTGTGTTAAGTCACTTAAGACCAGATCTCTGTTTTTCTGCACTTGGTTCTGTTTTTTGCACTTGGTTTCTGTTTTGTGTGTTTAAGCTTAGGTACACAGAGATGGCT
The DNA here is from genome assembly GCA_026898455.1 of Plectranthus barbatus. Classification (NCBI taxonomy): domain Eukaryota; kingdom Viridiplantae; phylum Streptophyta; class Magnoliopsida; order Lamiales; family Lamiaceae; genus Plectranthus; species Plectranthus barbatus. The sequence goes on from JAPKLW010002092.1 coordinate 102,407, forward strand.
TAGATTACAAAGCTTCCAAAGTACTCATCAGAAAACTTTGAGATATAGAAGAAACGTTCGTTGATCATGCTGAAGAATATCCACCCAGAGATGGCAGAGGTTCTATCTACCGGACCACTGAAGATCACCAAGGTGAATACTCAGCTCGGAGGAGCAAAAGGTCAGGAGATGGTGGAGAAGCTTTATGCAGAGTGGACAAACGATGTCAAAGTTCATTTTCAGCTGGATTCAGTGGCTATGGAGCTCATCATTCAATCCTTACCGGAGCCACTGGTTGTTGAAGCTCTCAAGCACAACAACGCCAAAAAGATGTGGGAATTTCTTGGCACCCTCAGCCAAGAAACAACTCAGATAAAGAGAAACAAGCTTCAAAGCTGTGTGGATAAGTATGAATATTTTCAAATGCTTTATGGTGAAAGTTTTAAATCAATGGAAGCTAGATTCAATGCTATTATCTGTGAGCTGAAAAACTTGGGGAGAACATATGAGATTGCAGATATGAATGCAAAAATTCTCTCCAAGATGTCCAAGTAGGACTGGTTCGTCAAAGCCACTAGCTTGAAGGAGAAAGATCTCTCCAAGATGACGACCAACGACGTGTTCACCCAGCTCCAAGCCCATGAATGGGATATACAAATGGCGAACATGAATGAAGCAGTGCAAAGTGTTAACACACATCCAGAAGGAGATGCTGCCTTTTTCGCAAAAAGGGAGTTCAAGAGAAGGCCTCAAAAGCCTTACTAAGCTGACAGATCTTTCAGACAGACGTCTACATCAAAGTCAGCACCCACACCTTCCTACCAGAAGAAGGAGGAAGAGAGCTCAATTGAAGAGAATGAGGAGCAAATGAGAAAGCTGACAAGACATCTTAAGAAACTCAAAGCCAAGAAGGAAGGTTTGCAACCCAGCGAACTGAAGCTCAGCGAGAGACCTCCCAAAGCTTGCTTTGAGTGCAACTCTCCAGACCACCTCAAGTATGAGTGCCCACTAGTTTCCAAGGAGGAAAGGGAGCGCTTGAAGAGGGTGTTCAAGAAGAAAGCCTCCAGAGCAGTTGCAAAGGCCATGCTTTCCAGAACTGAGGTGCCAGACATCTCAGACAATGATGATGGCTACTACACATCAGACGATGAGGTAGTGGAGGAAGACTTCCTGGTGTTGATGGCAAAGCTTGGAGAAGAGGAAGAAACTGAAACTGAGTCTACTACTCTAGTACACATTCCTAACTCATTTTTTATTCCTATAGCATGTATAGAAGACAACTTTGAATCCTATTGCTCAGATTCAGAGGATGTTACTCTTGAAGCTTTAAATAGAGAATTTGCTAAGTTTTATGAGTTAAAAAATATCTTGGCCTGTGAAAATGCTTCACTAAAACTGGAAGTTTCAAAACTGATTAAGGAGATCCAAGGATCAAAGTCAGTAAGCGAAGAACTAACTAAACTTAGAAAAGAGCATTCTACGTTACTTGAATCGTTCAAATCTTTTTCTGAAGAATGCACATCTCAAAAACTGAAAATTGCTAGTGATCAAAAACTTATATGTTCACTTTATTCTAGTACTAGCAAAGTTTCAGAAGCTTTAAGTTTACAGAGACACTCTTTTGATAAGTCAGGTCTAGGCATTACAGAAAATAACTTGAGCAATCAGGCTTCTACTTCCGAAACTAGAAATATCTCTAACCATCATTTTAGGAAGAATTCTAGTTTAGAAGTCAAGTCGTTAGGTAAAGGAGTAGTTAGCATGGATAAAGACTCCTTAGAGGCTAATCAGGACAGAAGGGGACAGTCAGTTTCAAAACTGACTACGACACCCAAGCTTAGAAAAGTTTTGACTTATAAGTCAAACAAACCTAAGATGAAGCCCATTAGACCTAGGAAGTGGGTTTAGCTGAATGCTCCTAACACTAGGAAACTCACTTCAACAGCTAAAACTGAACTTTATAGAAGGTTAGTTTCATTTCTGGATTCTAGAAATCCGAGGTTCTCAACTTATAATTCGTATGAGAGGAGAACTTATCCATATAGAAAGAACATCTATATGAGGTTTCAGTCCAACCAATTTCATACTTTTCGAACTAGGAACTGTACACTCCGGACCAAGGTTCCGAGAACCCAACCAAAACTCATTTTGAAGAAGGTTAGTTCCTAGGAAGTCAGTTCCTAGAAACTCAATTTCAAGAAACTTAGTTTTTGTGTTAGATGACTACTCAAGGTATACTTGGGTAAGGTTGCTGAAGAGCAAGGATGAAGTGAAGCTTTAACTTCCAGAGCTCATCCTTCAAGTGAAAAACAACAAAGGAGTCACCGTCAAAAGAATCAGATCTGACAACGGGACTGAGTTTTGCAACGTTCCACTGATGGACTTTTATGCTGATGCTGACATTGCTCATGAGAAGTCAGCTCCAAGGACGCCCCAGCATAATGGTCTTGCCGAATGAAGAAACAAAACACTCAAGGAGGCAGTCAGGGTTATGCTCACTGAAGCTGACTTAAAAGAAGGTTACTTGAGAGAAGCCTTGATGACAGTGTGTTATACTCAGAACAGGAGCGCAATCAACAGTCGCCATCACAAAACCTCGTACGAAGTCTTCAATGGTTGTAAGCCTTCTATAGCTCATCTCCGTGCTTTTGGTTCTCCATGTTACACCCATAACAATGGAAAGTCGAAACTGAATACTTTCAGTCCCAAAGAAAATGAAGGAGTGTTCATCGGATATAGACATCCTTCTTACAAGGGCTACAGAGTACTCAACAAGACAACCAGACTTGTGGAAGTAACATGCTCTGTTGTTTTTTATGAGTCTATCTTAGTGCACAGGACCTTGAAAGATATGGAACTTGGTGATTCTGTGGTAAAAAATGAATGTGAGAAACTCAGTCCTGATAAAGAAGATCCAAATCAAGTTTCTCAGACCAAATCAATGTTGAATCACACAAGTACTTCAGATGAGGATGTCGGCGATGCAATCGACCTAGTTAAGGATTTTGGTTCTTTGCAGATAAACTCAAGCATCAATCAAGGGAGAACTCCAGGAGATTAAAACAGAGATCAGTTTGAAGGCCAAACTGGAACAGAGTACCCTGCTCAAACTGACCCTCCAGAAGATGAAAGTACTTATCCTGAAGATATCCAACCGGCGGTATGTCAAGAAGACCAAGGAGCTCAGGATATGGAAGTCAACACTAAGGAAGAAGACTCCAGTCAAAGTGACTTAGTTCAAGTTCCAGTATCGGGAGCAGAAGATACTGAGTATCCTGAAAATTTCGTCCAACCTGTTGAAGTCACCCAGCTCCAAAAGCCGAAATGGTTGAGAAACCATCCCGAGGAAGCCGTGTTGGACAATGTCACCAATACAGTTCGCACGAGACAAGGAAGCACTTTTCTTACTTGTTTTATATCTCAGGAATCAGAGCCAACAAAGATTGGAGATGCTCTAAAATCAACTGACTGGATCAACGCTATGCAAGAGGAGCTTGGTGAATTCAAGAGAAATGAAGTTTGGTACCTAGTGGATCGACCAACTCATCAGTCAGTTATCAACACCAAATGGGTCTTCAAGAACAAGGGAAACGAATTTGGGACCATAGTGAGGAACAAATCAAGACTGGTAGTAATATGATATGCTCAATGTGAAGGAATCGACTTCGATGAAACTTTTGCTCCAGTGACCAGACTTGAAGCTACACGCCTATTCCTTGCTTATGCCACTCACAACAACATAACAGTTTTCCAGATGGATGTGAAGAGTACCTTTTTGAATGGGGAGGTCAAAGAAGAAGTATATGTGGAACAGCCCCTAGGCTTTGAAGAAGGAAATCACGTTTACAACTTGAAGAAGGCTCTTTATGGGTTAAAGCAGGCACCCCGAGCTTGGTATGAGACGTTGTCTCAGTTTCTCCTCAAGAATGGTTTTTGAAAAAGCAAAATCGACACAATGTTGTTCAAAATTAAGGATGGGTTAGACATCCTTCTGGTGCAGACCTACGTCGACGATATTATATTCGGATGCAGAAACTTGAAGATGTGTGAGAAGTTTGCCAAACTGATGCAGAGCAACTTTCAGATGAGCATGATGGGCAAACTGACTTTCTTCTTGGGTCTTCAAGTCTTCATTCCGAAGGAGAAATCTTCATCAATTAGAAGAAATATACCAAGGACTTGATCATCAAGTTTTGTCCGGAGAAGACCAAGCCCTTGAGGATTCCAATGAGCCCAAGTGCTTAGATCAATCTTGATGAAGAATGTGAAGCAATCAACCCAATAGTATACAGAGGCATTATTGGGTCACTCCTATACTTAACTGCTAGTAGGCCAGATATCTCCTACTCAGTTGGAGTATGTGCGAGTTTCAAGCCAATCCAAAGAAATCGCACATGGAAGCTGCCTGAAGAATAATCAAATACCTCAAAGGGACAGAGTCACTAGGTATTTGGTACCCAAAATCAGACGAGCTTACTCTCAATGCCTATTTAGATTCAAATTTTGGAGGATGCTGAATCGACAGGAAGAGCACAAGCGGAACATGTCAGTTCCTAGGTCACAAGCTAGTAAGTTGGTTCAGCAAGAAGCAACACTCAGTTGCCATGTCTACAACAGAAGCTGAGTATGTTGCTACAGCAAGCTGCTGTGCTCAAGTGCTTTGGATCAAGCAACAACTACTTGACTATGATGTCGAAACTAGGTGTGTGCCAATCTATTGTGATAATAGCAATGCAATGTGGATCACAAAGATCCCAGTTCATCACTCCCAAATCAAGCACATCGACATAAGGCATCACTTCATCAGAGATCATGTCGAGAAGAAGGATGTTTCCATGGAGTACATCCGAACTGAAGATCAATTGGCTGACATCTTCACAAAACTACTCCGAGAGACCAGATTCAAGGAGCTCTGCATAAACAAGGTCTATTGGAGATCTACGAGATCCTTGTCAAAGAAGAGTGATGCTGAATAAAACTGAGTCCGAGCTCTCAATTTTCTTTAAATTAAAGGCAGATCGGCTGAAGATTAAAATTGAGTTCCAACTTTCAGTTCTGTACAAACTTGGTGTGTCACTCAAGAAGAAGACTTCATACTTACTCTTGGAGGATTATCTCTCACAAAGTGTCAATGAAAATTAGTATGAAGCTCGTCATACAACCAAGCACAGCAGAAGCCACTGCCTAAGGCATCCAAAGAAGTTTAAAATTACTCTGACCAAGTTTCGAACGAACTTGCTAAAGAAAACCAAGTTCTGGTTTTCACACTCAGAAGACTTCTGAAGGATGGATGCGAAATTAAACTGAGTTCCAACTCTAAGTTTAGCGACTGACTCTTTATCAGTTTGGGATTTTGAAAGGCGGGATTTCGAATTCCAAAGGTGATCGTTGCGGTTACATTGCTATTAATGCGTATCTTGCAGCAATGTATCGGGATTCAACAAGTGGATAATGCTCCTTCCCACGTCTCTCCAGTTAAAACCCAAACGTGCATCTCAAGGCAACATATCTCAATCGTCATCGAATATCAGGAAACTGAAAGGTCACAAGGTACACCTACCTTTTCAAACAACTTTTCTCTCTGCTATAAATAGGGTTCATATGTTTCCTCTGTGAAACACTTTTCTCCTTTCTCTATTGTCGAACCCTTTCTTCCAAGTTTATACTTCATCTTCAACCAAAACTCTTTCTCAGATACACTGCTCACTGTTCTAAAGTGACGTGCCGACAGTTTCTTGTGGGGCACATTCACTTCTTCCCCTGCAGATGGTCTACAAATGCAAACATCAATACCAGGGTGGGTGAAGTAGTGGAGGCCCGGAGGTGGGAATGAGAGGGTCACCTCCGAGGTAGAGCTGCTAAAGCCGATATGAGGGTAGTGGAATGCAGGTCAGCACGCCAAACTGCATGCGCCCCTCAGGAGATGTTGAGATGAAAGACAAGATTCTCTTATGACAAGGAGCACATCTCAACGGCTCAATGGCTTCTTAGTCCAAGAACTCCTAGAAGACGAGATTCCAAGAACAGTTTCAATTGTCTTTCTTGGATAAAGAGTTCTAATCGGGACCAAAGTAGCAGCCAGATTGAAGAACATCATGAAGACCGGAAGTAGCCTAGTATAGACTTGAAGTAGTTCTGTAATAGGTTTCTTTTTGTTAGTTTATCCATGTACTAGTAATGAAAATTATTAAATGGTAAACTAACTAGTTGATGACAATCTCTTTTTTTTCCAACAAAGGTCTTCGTTCTTCATACGCTGAACTTACACAATCTAGTGCAATCAGCAGGCTTCTGACTCTCTCCTACTTAAGATTTAACTGCTGTAACCTAACTTGAAAAATCAATCGAGCAATATCTTTTCGAATCTATAAGGAGAAGATCTTAAGTAAAAAGTTGTTTGTGAGGGGGAACTTTTCTGAGTTTATGTGATTATTTGTCAAATCTGTAAAAATTCTAAAGTATCCACACCTCATCGGCTTAGGTTCTAGATGGCTTTGACCACACCAAAAGGCCTTCATTACTTTTTGTGTTTTGGTAGGTTAAAGAATGTAAACCATCTTAGTCAGTTTTTCAGAGTCTAGAGTTCTAATTTGTGATCCTTGTATAGGATCAAATTGAGTTGTAATAGAACTTCGGCTGAAGACCGAGCAAAGGAGAATGCTCGAGAACTGACTACTGACACACCTGAAACTTGGTTTTTACCAAGTACAGCCTTAACCTGAAACTGAGATGGAGCACTCAGTATAAGGTCTACCATACTAACAAGGAGAAGTCAGTATGAGGGCTTCCCCGCACTGACTAAGGAGAAGTCAGTATGAGGGTTTTCCATACTGATCTGGAGAAATACGTATAAGGGCGTTTTCCATACTGACTGTGGACAGTCAATATGAGGGTCTACCATACTGACCTAGGGAAGTCAGTATGAGGGCTAAGTTGTACTAACTTCGGAGATTCAGTATGGGAGCCTCTACCTTTAAAAATCAAGCTATTCGAAAGATATTGAAGCTTAGTCAGACTTAGGCATTTAAATATGCCCAAGTGTTAGTAAGTACGAGGTTATCCAAACCTGGGTTCCTCAAACTGAGAACTTAGTCTGACATAAAGTTAGTGTATGGTACACTTATGCAGCAGAGCAAAGCAGGTCGTAGACCTAAGGCATGGGCTACGATTGGACAATATCTTCCATGAGTCTAACGTCTGTATTTATGTGTCTAACAGGCAGAAATTCAAAATGCCTTGAGGAAATCCTCTATAAAAGGGTCTGCACCTCAATCTCTAACGGTTAATGATCAACACATAAACAATACGAGATTGAAAGAAATCTGAGCTAAGAATCCTAAAGTCTTCACATGACAAAGAGGATCTCTCTACAAACTCCATGAGTTTTCGTGTTTCATTACACGAGATTTGAGTCTCCGACTCAAGTTATACCCTGCTAACTTCTCCTAGCATGAGATTGAAGCTGTAAAGCTGAAGCTCTTTGGTGAATATATCTTTCTTAGATATATTCATAGCAGTCAGTTTCCTAGTCTGCGATTTTGATTCTCACGGGCGTATGCCAACCACCTGAGTTCTGGGAAGAACAATAAACATCCAACCAGCAGGATGGAGGTTGCGGGGTGCGTCCCCACTTCAACCTGAAGACTGAGTCTGCAAGTAGTTCCTAGGCGAGTGCCACAGCTGACTGGAGGACGGAGGCACTGACGGGCTGTGTATAGATCGTAAGGAGACTTGTATTTACTTAGTGAATTATCCAGACCTTGGGTCTGAAGAGTGAATGTAGGATATTGAGATCTGAACCACTATAAATCTTGTGTGTTGTTTACTGCTTACTTTTATACTTGCTCTGTTTTCTGTTTCACAAATTGACCTGTGAAACCTTCAATACTTGTCCAAGTATTGAAGTGTATATGCTGTAAAACTGACTTAACTTAAACAGAGGTCTAAGCTTAAGTCTTCTCCACACTAAACTGACTATACTTTGTTTATGCGAGCCAGTGCAACTGTCTTTTAATACTTTCGCTGCCTAGACAAACCTTCCGCTGCATAGTTTAGCACTATGATTTCGGGACCAACATGAATAAAGCTAATTCTATTGTGAAAGATTAGAAACTGCAAGACAATATTGTCTAAATAATAAAGATATTTGGATAGATGTTTTATATTGCATAGAATTTCTCAAAATGTAAAAATAAAAAATATGTAAGTTAAATGTCGTTCAAAATGTTGTCAGGAATATTAAGCAACATTTTGAACAACATTAACTTGGTAGATTTCCTACGAAATTAAATCTATAAATATTATTTAATATTAATCATCTTATTTTTTTATTTAACTTAAATATATTTATTATATATTTTTTTTGAGGATTTTTGAAATGATATTCATTTTAAATAGGTTATATTTTGAATAAAGGATAAAAATATGTTCAAATATATTAACTTCTGAACCTATTTTATAGGATATTGTTGTAATCAATATTTTCAAATGTTGCTCACGATTTCCTCTCTCTTATCTTGTGAAACTAACTTAGGAAATCCCAGAGCATGATATGAAAATATGACTTTCAAAATCAAGGACAAAAATATATCCAGATTCATTGAGTAACATTCATATTATTTAAGAATATGTTTTCTGCACATTTTATCTTTCTTATTTTGTAGGTTTAAAGCATGAAAGTGGGTGAATGAATGTTGAATGTGCTGGAATGGCAGGAGGTTGGAGAGTGCTTAAGTTCATGGGATAAGTCATATAAAAAAGGGAAGGTCTTGGGTTAGGCAAGCCTAAAAGATTTAGGCGGGTTTTTATCCATTAACCCAAGCCCAAACCCATATAATATACCCTAATTGGGATTAATAAACCCTAGTTGGTATGGGTCAACCCATTTGGGTAGGATAAAACCCGCCTAACCCGTTTAGGCCAGCCTAACCCAAGTTTTTGCCTATAAAAAATGGTCATGGAATGTTGTACAAAAACCGTTAGACAATATAATCTATTTAATGCAATTCTGATTTTCAGAATTGTTGGCTGATTCCCTACAGAAGATATATGTGCTTCACTCCATAGATAAAATAGGGTTTTAGTCTATCATTTATCTAGATTTTCTTTTTTCTTTGTAATATTGACTTGCAAGTTGGATTAATCTCCGGATAGAGTATTCCTACGGTTAATCTGTTGTCGAATTACCAAGGAATTAAGGAGGTCTAATTGATTATTAATTATAGGTTTGTGAAGAGTTCGTCGAAGGAAGTGAATCACAGACGAAAAAGCTTCACCGTTATTTTTTATTTTTTGTAGAGGTCTTAAATTAAAGTGAAAATAAATTTGATTTGATATATTATTGTTTATATAATTTGAGTTAAAAATCTAAGTTATTATCATTTAAATATATTAACATAAGTTTTTAATCTTATAATATATTAAATAAAATAAAATATAAGAATTTATTTAATATGTTATAATTGTAATTTTTAGAGTTTGTATACATATAAATGATATAATAGATTTACGATGACAAATACGGCAACTAGTGTCTGGTAAATTTAGTAATGATAAGTTAAAGAAAGTGGACCATTCCTATTTTATGTCAAATCCAAAACCACAAACCATGAATATCACGATTTACGACTACATGAATCCGCGTGACATAATATTCAATATTCTTCCCTTTTCTTTTTTAGATTTATCAGTGTTAGGTATGGTAAACCTATATATTCTATATTGGAGATCTTCGTATATAAGAGTTCATCAAACTCTTATTAGTAAAAAGTTTTTTTTGGGTGATACTCAAAAAATAAATTCTGAGGACTTAATCAATTCAAAGTAGATAATATAATACTAATGTCGAAGTTAACGGTTCCAACAAGTAGCATCGTATGTGGAAACGAGAACCATTGAATGCCCAGGTTCGAGCGAAATTGGGAGACTGAATTTGTGGTAGACTTTAATATGTAAAAATCGAGTTTGTGGAGGACTCGGGTGTGATTGTAGGAAACTCTTCTGTGAATATTGATGCAAAAGAGAGTGCACAATTTGGATATCGATGCGATAAGATCGCCCAATGGAAGGTCGCGGGCATGTGGCCCATTTGATTTTTAGAGAGGATTATTTGGTATGGCAAAGCCAAATGTAAAATGTCTCACATTGAAGATCCAAAACTTCCATTAATATAAAGTATTTTGGATTGATACCTAAAAATAAAATATTAAAGACTTGATCAATCTAAAATGAATAATATCATACTAATGTTAGAATTAACGGTTCCAACAAATAGAAAATTCTCCATAATTTTACTGATAGCTGAATAAGGGGCAGGATCCTACAGTTTTTAAAATTGTATACATACAAATAATGAAAAAAATATCTTATATAAGAGCCATCTTATTTTAATGAGGAAGCAGCGACGTTACAGAACTACTATTGAATTTTTCCACGGCGCTCAAGCTCTGGGGCCATCACTGTAAGTTAACTAGAATATTCAAAGTTTTTGAACGATGATTTGTATTTTGTAGTAATAGTATTATTTTAAACAATTACATATATAAATTTTAAATATTATTGTATAATTTTTGTTATGATTTTTGTTATAGAAATCATTCCTCACTTTTTGTGTTTTGGTGGGTCAAAGATTATAAGTCATCTTAGTCAGTTTTTCATTTTTAAGAGTTCTAAACTGTAATCCTTGTATAGAATTGATCGAGTTGTAATAGAACTTAGGCTGGAGATCGAGCAAAGGAGAATGCTCAAGAACTGACTATCTGCCTTGAAACTTGGTTTCCACCAAGTATAGCCTTGACCAAAATTGAGTTGGAGCACTCAGAATAAAATTTTCCACACTGACAACGAGAAGTCAGTATGAGGGCTTCCCCGTACTGACTAGGAGAAATCAGTATGAGGGTTTTTCATACTGATCAGAAGAAATTAGTATGGGGGCGTTTTCCATACTGACTGTGGACAGTGAGTATGAGAGTCTACCATACTAACTATGGGAAGTTAGTATGAGGGCTAAGCTATACTGACCTTGGAAAGTTAGTATAAGAGCCTCTACCTTTAAAGCACGAGCTATTCGAAAGATATCGAAGCTCAGTCAGACTTAGGCATATTCATGCCCAAGTGGAAAGTCAGTACGAGGTTATCCAAAACATGGATCCCTCGGACTGAAATTGAGTATGACATAAAATTAGTGTATAGTACACTGACGTAGCAGACCAAAGCAGAAAGCAGACATAAGGCATGGGCTATGATTGGACAATATCTTCCATGAGTCTAATGACTGGATTTATGTGTCTAGCGGCAGAAATTTAAAATGCCGGAGGAAATCCTCTATAAATAGGTCTGCCCTTCAACCTTAAACGGTTACGAAATCTGAAAGTCTTCACACGACAAAGAGCATTCTGCTAAGCCATCTCTCTGCTAAAACTCTCTGAGTTTCCGTGTTTCCTTACACGAGACTTGAGTCTTCGACTCAAGTTTTTACTCTGTGCTATCTTCTCCTAGCACGAGATTGAAGCTTTTCTTTATTCATAGCAGTCAGTTTCCTAGTCTGGGCGTATGCTAACAACTTGAGTTCTGGGAAGAACAGTAAACACCCAACCACCGGGAAGAAGGTTGTGGGGTGTCGTCCTCACTTCAACCTGAAGACTAAGTCCACAAGGAGTTCCTAGACGAGTGCCACAACTGACCGAAGGACGGAGGCGCCAACGGGTTGTGTATAGATCATAAGGAGGCTTGTACTTACTTAGTGAATTATCCAGACCTTGGGTTTGAAGAGTGGATGTAGGATATTTAGATCCGAACCACTATAAATCTCGTGTGTTCTTTACTACTTTACTTATTTTCCTACTCTGTTTTGTTTCACAAACTGACTATTGAAACATTCAATACTTGTCCAAGTATTGAAGTGTATACTCTGTGAAACTGACTTAATTAGAGCAGACCTAAGCTTATCCTCTGTTTATCTGAACATGTGCAAGTACTTTAATTATTGCTTCTGCTGCATATTCAAACCTTCCGCTGCACGTATTTGTACTCTGATTTCGGGGCCAACAACTTTTAATTATATTATTATTATTATTTAATAATTAAAATTCCTGGTTTTCAGAATTTATTCAAGTATTCGTTAACTTTTAAAATACTATCAATTTATTACTATTAAAACCAGATCTTTAATATAATTTCTCATAATTCAAAATTTTGAACGCAATTAAAGTTTGTTCTCGCACATATTTTTGTCTTTAATGTAGTATGATTTAGCTGTGAGATGTTTTAAGTCATAAGTAATACAATTATATTTTGTTAGAGTAATTCTTAATATATAATGAATACAATAATTATTGGTTATGTAGTTGAATATATACTGTGGGCCCAGTCGGCCCAAATCAAACAATATTGTTTCTATACCCGCAAGACAGACCAAGATGGATACGGCCCAACAATTCGAAGGGCAACCCAACATGGTCCGAAGACCAAGACGGATCTGCTCCAGCAAGCAGGACCAACTCTAGGTAGGGTCCGATGACGATCCCGAGGTTGGATCGGAACCAGACCCCAAGGTCAAACTAAATGCCGACCCAGACTTGCGGATAAGGACAATCGTTGAGATTGAGCCGCAATAGTTGTAACCGACTCGAGATTTTCGGAGTCAGCTCCGAGAAAACAGGGGTCGTGGCGAGCTCAGTTAGGGGTTGTTAGGTCCAGAATTCATGTAACGGGCACCTCTCCCTTGCGTCTATAAAAGGGAGATCCCGATTAGACTTTTGATTCATTCCTTTTACGTGTATGCTAGCTAAATTTCTGTCAAAACATACAATTATAACGCTCTTGATTCCTCTTGTTCAATAATAAATTCAGCATTCATTTTAAGCTATATTTGGCATCAGTTTGTGTGCTCTTCTCGTTCATTTCTCGCACTAATTACTTATTTTTTACGATATCAATTATTTTTCTGACATGATTCTAAAGGCCTCAATTCGTTTAATTTTGAACCGCAATATTTGGTGCCCACCGTGGGGCTTTAAGAATCGATATTGCACAAGAATGGCAGCTATCCCTCCCGGAGGCAACAATGTGGGAAGAATGCAACCCATCAACCAGACGATTCCGCTACCGAACAGGACACACCGGTTAACCAACTGATTCCGCCTCTGAGCGGTGTTGACGTGAACTTCACACCGTTGGCCGAACTAGAAAGAATGGTGAACGCGCAACTCGGGCAGCAACCATAGTTCACCACTTCGACGAGTCAGGCAGCGGCCTTTACATTCGATCCCAAGATAGCGGTCGACCTCGCTATAGCACAACTTTTCGAACAAATGCAGGCCAATCAAAGGACATAAACACGATTCAGACCCTACAAAAGGAGAATCAGCTTCTGCGCCAACAAACCCAGAATCTTCAGAACCAACGCCGCACCGAGGGTCCGGAATCGTCTGCAGCCGGGGAGAAAACTCTGCCACACGACCCAAAGAACGAAAGCAAGGGAAATCATGATGATGACAATCAAAGGACTGATGAACGCAAGCGACACCTTCGGACAAGCAACCCCGGCGTCAAATACAAAAGGCAACTAGAGGCCAGATTAGTCATGTTTTAATCCATGCTGACTCGGATCCCAGGGGTGCTACCCCCCGAACCCGCCATCACACGAGACAGCTACGTGGACTCGCTATTTGTCCCCGCCATCACCAACATTCACCCTTTACGATGGCACAACTAACCCTGAGGATCACATCGCACTCTACAAACAAAAGATGCTCACGACCTCAATTCTGAACGCACTGAGAAAGTTATTATTGATTTTATTTATTAGTTAATTATGGTTTGTTTTAGTTGATTTTCATTAATTCTTGTGCATGAGTCTATTTAGAAGAGTATTATGCTTTGATTTTTGGTGATTTCGGGTTAAAACAAGTGAATAAGTGTCAAAGAGAACCAAAAAATCGAAGAAAAGACTTTGTTTTGAGCGACAAGGAGTAGTCGGATCGACATGAAAACTGAATTCCACGATGACCGATGTGGCAAGTGTGTCGGTCGATGTCAGAACCATGTCGATCGACATGGATGACGTCGACCGACGCGTGTTTTTGAGAGCTATCTATGTGTGCAGCTCGAAATTTTGAGAAGGAATTTAAGATATATTCATTCAAGACTCGATTTGGCAACAATTTCTCTACTTGAGAGATTTTGGTTGATTCCTTGTATTATTAATTTAAAATTCTAGTCAAGTGAATAATATAAATAGTGCTCTAGGTTAGAACTTTTAACATCTAGTTTTTGTAATTCAAGATTGTTGTACTGTGGAAAAGATTCGAAGACAGAAGTGATTGTCTGGCTAAGTTTCAATTCCTTTTTAATTATTCAATGTAATTTTCTTTTGATTTATTTGTGTCTTTTAATTTAATTATGTTTAACTAGAAACCCGGCAAATTCTAGAATTTGAATGATTGCTTTGATGCATGCTTTGATTAATAGATGAATGGTCATTCTTGATGGTTCATGATTCCATTAAATAACTTATGCATTACTGATAAGTTAGGATTTTCACCAACTTATCTTATAGTTCTTTGACTGATTGTGTAGTGTTTAGATCGTTTTTGTACTTGTTTTCGTGCATGAGTTGGTTTTTGTACTTGGAATGTTGTGTTTGATGAATCGTGCAGGTTTCTAGTCGAAAAACAGAGGAATCAGGATCCAGTGTTCGAGACCTCGTCGATCGACGAGGGCCCTTAGTCGATCGACGAGGCATGTCGATGGACAAGCGATCAATGAAAGAAGAAGGCCTCGTCGACCGACGCTGTTCAGAAGCGATCGACGAGGCAGAAGGCTGAGACGCGATCGACGAAGATCAGACGCGGTCGACGCGCATGCGGAAATCCTGTTTCTCATCTGATTTGGAGATAGATGCATATCTAATCCTAGATAATGCTAGATACATCTTTCATCATTATAAATACTCATGTATAATTCGTTTTTTAGAGGAGAATATGTGTTTTTAGAGAGAGAGAGTTAGAGCAATTATTAGAATATTAGAGTTGAAGAATTTTTATGTTTGAAGACAAGTTTTTCCGAGAAGACTTCCGGATTCCAGTTTTTATGCAATTCAGGTTGTATTTTTCTATGATGAATATTAATCTGAATATGTGTGGCTAAATCCCTTCTCAGATTCTAGGGTTTCGAACTATCAATGTATGCATGTTGTGATTAATCGAATTATTTTCCCTTTCCCTTCGTAGTTTGTGAAATCTGGTTTTATTCTTAATCTTTAAGTATGTTGGCCACAACTTAGGATTACTAGTTGAATTCTAGAGACGTAACTGTAATAGTTTTCAATCGAAAGAGATTTTCACAATATAATTTGATTTCTTGTCGTAACTGAAGGAGATTAATTGTAGGAATAAATCTGTAGAACTTGGGAGTTAGTTAATTTATCTTGAGACCGAACGGAGATAGGTAATTGATTAATCTACTTTACGAATTGTCAAACAAAGAAGTTCGTAATACTTTTCTGATGTTTCACTACGAAGAGGAATTAAAATTGGGAATTAATCGATTCATTCATACATGTCATACTTGATAGGTAGATATCCCTGGAATCTGTGCTTCTCTTATTTGATTTCAAAAGCTTTTTAATTGTCCTGTTTAATTTTCGATAGCAAAGATTGCGATTTTCAAAACAACCAAAACTTTTTCATTCGATTTTCCTAATCAGTATTTTCAAGAACGTCCGACTTAGTACATCAAGATTTTTCGTTATTTCTTTCCCTGAGGGATCGATAATTTTATCTTTGCCGCTATATTATTAGCTCTGCTAAGTCACTGTTTAATAATTTTAGTGATCAAATTTTGGCGCCGTTGCCGGGGAAAGAATAGAATTAATCTTACTATTAAGTCTGTGATTGAAATATTGCCTTAGGCTGTAATTTTCGTATTTTTCTGAATTTTCTCGCATTTTCGTTTTTCTCGTCGACCGACGCGTTCGTGTTTCTTTTTCAAAATTTCAGTTCGTTTTGTTTTATTTTCCAGTTGTATCTCACTACCCTTGGACCCTCTATTTATATCTATCACCTTTAGATCTGAAAAGATATGGGATTTGGACCAAAAACTCGTCAGAAAAACACGCTCGGCGACCCATAAAACACGCCCGGCGATCGTGGTTTATGCATATGGGTCGCCGAGTTTGCGCCGAAGCAAAACTGGTGAAAATTACAAAACCGGCGACCCAGAAACACTATCGGCGATCG
>JAPKLW010002093.1:9973-20310 GCA_026898455.1 Plectranthus barbatus
TATATGATAAAGTAATATAAAATTACATGAAACATAAATTAAGTAAAAGAAATTTAAAATAAATTTTATAGTGTATCATTTACTAAGAACACAATCAATTTTAAGTAATATTAAATTTTAAAACATTGAAAACTTCAATGTTTTAAATTTAACTAATAATTTAACTAATATTAATTAGTTAAATTATTGAATTATTGATGCAACGATAAAATTTTCTCCAATGCTACTTTAGATTTTAATAATTCTAAATTCTCAATTTTAGAGTAATATTTTACATAAATAATTTATTTTATTAATAGTAGATATTTTATAATCTATAAATCAAGATAAATATGTGATTAAATTGTGTCATCAAATTTGTCATTCCATATAGAAAGATTTTATTATATTTTATAATATTTATTAAATAATTTTTTATAGATATTAGTTGAAATACAATTTTGTTAATAAATCTAAATATTATTCTAAAATAAAAAAATCTAGGTATATTATTAACATTTTCATCCTTAAAAAATCTAATCAAATCATTCTATATATAGAACATTTTCACTTTAAAATTAATGAAGTAATAAGTTAAATTAATAAATAATTAATGCAACTAAATCTTTCTATATTTAGGATTCAGTTTTGGTTTAAATGCTAAAATGCAAAAAAATGCTAAATATGAATAAATCCTAGACCCTTGATTTTGATGGATGAATGGTCAAGATTAAATTTTTTAGATTGACAGTTATTTATTTTGATGTGGGTAATTATGCAATTCAATGATGCATAACATTAAAACTAAACAAGCATAATATACCAACTAATCAAATATTATTAACATTTTAGCATGAACAACTTTTTAGCATAGGACCCGCTCCATATAAATATATATATATATATATATATATATATATATATATATATTAAACATAACATATAGAAAAAAAAAGCTTGAGTTAATAATGTAATGGTTTTATATTAAATAAAATGAATTTATAATGACAACAAAATTGTATACATTTTTGGCTATACATAATATATGTTGTATTTTTTTATTGTATTATGCTTAATGACTAATGTCATTTTTAATAGTTAATTTTTTTATTTTAAGTATTGAAGTGATCAATTTAACTGACTTAAATTTATTTATATATAACAAGAACTCTATTTTTTCTTCTTCTCCCTTATACATAGATTTTAAGAAGAATTTACAATTTAACTCTATGCAATACACAGATACATTACTTATTTACCAACAATATCCAAACCATCACATCATTGAATTATTTTGCTATAGTTTATGTTTTGTTGTTTAAACCTCAATGATTGATTTAAGGCATGGAAAGTTATGCGAATGATAAAATAACCCCATCATAGAAAAAAAACATTGAGATTGAGGGGGCACAAATCTAATTATTGTGAAGTTGTTTGAGAAAAGGAAATATGATAGTTCTGACAACAAATCTAATTATTGTGAATAAGTAAGGCTTGCTATTAGAAGCAAATTAGAGGAATAAATAATTATGACATTAATCTTAGTTTAATCATAGGGCAGCTCAGCTTGTCACACTTTACAAGTACAAATTTAGGAGTATTAAAACATTAATTTCATCCCTCATTAAAGTGACGACTTCGTGTAAACTTCTAAGCTTTTGTCTTCTTTCGCGGTGTAACAACATATTGTCGACTTGCTTCGGACATTCACCTAATCAAACTCATATTTATATGCATATATATTGAGTTTAAATGTTGAAATTCCATTGTTGAGACTAAAGTTTATAGTATTAAATATGAGTTTAGATTGACCATATTGACAATTGCGATAAAAATATTGGTTATTAAAAAATAAATATGATTTTTCTAAACATAATAGCTATAACAATAAATTTCAGATAAAACAATTAAATATAAGATTAACAATCAATTTTAATCTAGATCATTAATTTTTACAAATGACTTTTATAAATTCATTTCTATTGAACACAATTATATTGGTTACCCTTGAAATATAACTTAACTTTTTCGCTTTGAAATTTTATCTAGATATTTAATTTTGTTAGTAAAAACTATCATGAGTGATCGAGAACATTAGAAATGTGAGAGTCAGATATTACATGATAATTTATATATTTTTTCCAGCTAAATAGTAAAAGGAAAAATTATGAATTTTAATCTAAATATATCGGTCAACCTTGAAATAAATTCTTACTTTTTTTTTATATAGAACTTTACTCTAATATTATTTTGTTAGTTAAAAATAATTATGAAGATGGAGATGGCGGAGGGGGACACTTGAAAGGGCGGTGCGCTGGTCAAAATGCGGCGTTCATCTGACCGGCGGCGAGGACTCACGAAAGACCTTTTCGTTTTACAAAATGGTGAAATCATGGGAATAATAATTTTGTAATTATAGAATGGTAAATATTGCTATTTCTACAACTTTTTTAAATATATCTACTGAGAGCTTTTTTCTTTTATAAAAAATTATTATCTTATTTATTGTATATAATATAATATATTGACAAAGAGGTTGCGTCTAAATAAATTTGTACAAATATAGCTCTTAAATTTATACTCCCTCCGTCCCGTGCCAATTGTCGCCTTTCTTTTTGGCACGGGAATTAAGGAGGTTGTGTTTAGTAGTTAATTATGATGGGTAATAAAGTAGAAATAGATAATTAACTTTTGTAGGACCCACAAATTTTATTTTTTAACTTTTGTAGGACCCACTAATGTTATTGATTTATTCAGAATCTACAAATTATACAAATTAAATGAATTTCTATTGTTACAAAAATACCTATCGATTCAATTGCTGCAAAAAAAATTCAATTACAAACATCCACTTCATTTACAAAAGTCCACTTCATTTCCCACCAAAATGAATTTATGCACAATAAAAACTGCCGCCAATTACACTTTCAATTACACTAATCCCAGCATAATTTACACTACTCCAAATCATTACACAAATTCAAAAACTCCAACCAAAAAAAAAAAAGAAAGAAAGAAGAAGATGGGAATCAAATCAGATTTAAGCCAACAACAAAGAAATCACATTGTCCAGTTCATCTTTCAATCTTGTGTTGATGGCAAACCACCTCGAGGCAAGATTTTGGAAGCTGCAAGGAGATTCGAAGTGAACATCCGCAGTGTTCAACGATTGTGGAAAGCTGCCAAAGAACAAATGAGTAGGGATGAACCAATGAATATTGGTAAATGCAGGTATGTCATAAATAGAACAAAAAAAGTTGAACTTGATTTAGAAAAACTGACTAGTCTAGAATGTTCAAAGAGGGGAACAATAAGAAGATTAGCAAGCGGGCTGGGAATAAGTAAGTCTACCGTGGGTAGGTGGGTGCAAGCAGGGAAGATTCGGTCACATACATCTGCGATCAAACCTGATTTAACTGCAGCGAACAAGTTGTTAAGGCTGAAATTTTGCCTTCAATCCATTGAGTTAGATATGATTGAAAATAAATTCAAGTTTAGGAGTATGCATGATACCGTGCACATTGATGAGAAGTGGTTTTATTTAACAAGAGGTGCACACAGATTTTACCTATCACCGGAAGAAGAAGAGCCAAACAGAACATGTAAGAACAAGAAATTCATTGGAAAAGTGATGTTCATGTGTGCCGTAAGCAGGCCTATTTTCACAGATGATGGAGAAGTTCTATTCGATGGAAAAATTGGCATTTTTCCATTCACTAAACAAGTGCCGGCAAAGAGAAGCAGTAAAAACCGAGCAGCAGGCACCCTAGAGACTAAAGCAATTGATTCAATCACAAAAGAAGTCATAAAAGAATGCATAATTACTAAGGTATGATCTCATTTCAGCAATTAAATCTTCAGGAAACCCTAAAGTGTAGTGTATGCCTTATTTATTTTCAGCAATTAAATCATCATCTTGCTTTATTTATAATTAATGATCTCAGTAATTTGTCATCATAGATCATCCCAGCAATCAAGTCAAAGTGGCCACATGGAGCAAGCAAGGATATTTTGATACAACAGGATAATGCAAGACCACATATTCAAAATAATGACAAAGATTTCAGGGATGCAGCAAGTTCAGATGGCTTCAACATAAGATTAGTACAACAACCTCCGAATTCTCCGGACTGCAACGTTAATGATTTGGGATGGTTTAGAGCAATACAATCGATCCAAGTAGAAACAGCATGCAACACCATAGATGAACTTGTCAAAGCAGTCACAGATTCATTCGAGGAGTTATCACCCACAACACTCAACAATGTGTTCTTAAGTCTACAAGGCTGCTTTTTGGAGATCATGAAGGTAAAAGGCCAAAACAGCTACAAAATTCCACATATGGGAAAGCATGCTTTAATAAGATCAGATGCACTACCTAGGACCTTGGATGTTTCAGGAGTGCTAATCACAGAGTGCATAGATTATCTCAGACAACAGGGCAGCATTGAAGGGCTCACAGAAATCATGCAAGCATTAGGCTTAGATTTTGCCTTAGAAGCTTAAATAGCCTTAGAAGCTTAAATAGATGGCACATCACTTTTTTTTATTTTGTTTTAGTGTTTTAAATGCACCAGGTTCAGGAGATGTGTTCATCAAGCTCAGTTTTTGTATGCATGTTCATCATCGCTCAATTATAGTTCATCAAGCTCAGTTTTTGTATGCATGTTCATCATCGCTCAATTACAGATTCTGTACAGTGTTTGTTCATCAATTACAGACAGCAACTACTAAACCATGGAAAAGCATCATCTGATTATAGACAATCATCATCGCTCAATTTCAGCAATTCATCCAATAAACACAAAACCTACTTAATCACATATCAAGATCTCAGAAAAAACTCATCATCGATCTAAGATTACCTCAAATTCAAGTTCGATTGCAGCAGTATCAACCGCCACAGCTGCCCACGATTCTGTCGAAGGATCAAAGGGGAAGAATGGTTGGTTGATGTCGGACAGGGACAGAGACTCCGATTCCATATAAAGTTCACCCCCAGTTTGAGCAGCAGAGGAGGGACAACAGGGTTTCCATTCCGAATCAAGGCTGCCACCAGCGGGCCCACCACTCCCGCCGGTCATCGTGGTGGGGGGGCGGCGGATCTGAGCAGCAGAGGAGGGACAACAGGGTTTCCATTCCGAATCAAGGCCGCCGCCAGCGGGCCCACCACTCCCGCCGGTCATCGTGGTGGGGGGGCGGCGGATCTGAGCGACGGAGGAGGAAAGACGAGGTTCCAATTTTGAATCAAGTCCACCGCCGGCGCCGCCAACACTCCCTTCTGTCATTGTGGTGGGGGGGCGGCAGATCTGAGCGGCGGAGGAGGAGAGGCGCAGGGGGATGTCTTGGTTCATATTCGTGGGGCGAGAATCGCAGATTAGGGAAGATGAAGAACGACGACGGGTTGTAAACCACCCGTCATCATCCGATTTTGGGTATTTAAATCGGCGTTCATCTCCAGATCTGCACGGCGGCGGGTTCAAGAGTCGATTAAACGGCGGCGGGTTCACGATCTTACGATTTCGATGAGTGGAAATCCACCCATCGTCATCACGTGTAGGGGTGATGAATTTTCTAGGGTTCATTGATGGAGGTTTCAGTTTTGTCGATGGATAGAGAGAGAGGAAGAAGTTGTCGATGGATAGAGAGGAAGAAGGGGCGAAGGGGTAGTGCTGAATTAGGGTGAATGAATTAGGTAGTGGGGGGTTTGAGTGTTTAATTAATTATGTTTGTTAATTATATTTAATTGTAATTAGTAATCCCTAATTATTTCCAGAAAAGGAAAGGCGACAATTCTATCGGGACGCCGTATTCGGTAAGTGCGACAATTGTAGCGGGACGGAGGGAGTACATGATTTAATTATAAGTCCACTGGATCATGATATTATATAGCGGCCCAATGCTCGGCCCATTCCTTTTTTATTGATCCCTCTTTTTACATTATTTGTACTAAAAATACACCATTCTCCCGCTCAAATAGTTCCCTTACCAAATTTGTTGTCCCGCTTGAATAGTCTTCTTTAAGGAGAATTTTTTCACATTCAATAATAAAATATTAATTCCACAACTTCATTCTAATTCACAATTTTTATTTTTTGTGGTGAAACAAAATGGGTCTATTCGCCCGGATAGAGGGAGTAATAAATAAACTACGACGCTAATATTCTTTTTCCCCCTTTTATAAACTCATTTCTCTTTATATAGATTACAATTTTAATGGGCTCCCGCTGAATTTTAACTTCAAAGGGAAAATCTAATATTTTATGCTATATTGAGTGAAATTGGTATGTTAAAAAGATACGGACGTGAAATCATATTATAATCATAAATTGAGTAATTTGTATTGAAAAAATACGATGTGATTGGAATTGCGATTATTTCCAACTAGTATGACACCGGCACATCGTGTTTTTTTTAATCTATTTATATTTATATATAAATTAATAATTAGTGAGAAAATTATTTAATATATATTTAGTAATTATTTTTAAAAGGGTAAATAGGGAAAAATACCCCAAACTATTAACGTTTTTGGAAAAATACCCCAATCTATTTCAATAAGTTAAAAATATCATAAGCTTTACTTTTATTTATGAATTATACTCTGATCTAATGATATTTTGGGAAAATACCCAAATATATTATTGTTAGTTAAAAATATCCCAATCTTTAATTTTGTTATTGAATTATACCAAAACGAGAAATATTATTGGCTCACACAAAAATGACATTCTAAATTACTATTATCGTCCGTGTTAAATTTAATGTACTAAACAATCAATATTTGCTATATATATTCAAATGCATTTATCTTCAGAAAAATATTTAAAACTTCATGTTATGTTCTTTTTTTTTGTTTCTTTCGATTGCTTGAATTCCTAATTTTTTCTCTCAATGCGTGTTATGACGTGTGATCTTGGATCGAAATGTATGCGCCTTCATTTGGATTGGATTTTATACCAACCGAAGGAAAAAAAAAATGATAGAACATAAAATTTAAATACTTTTTAGAATATATAGCAAACATTGATTGCTTAATACATTAAATTTAATACGAAGGAAGAAAATTATTTTGACTGTCATCTTTGTGGGAGCAAATAATATTTCTCGTTTTGGTATAATTCGTAAACGAAATTAAAGATTGAGGTATTTTTCACTAATAATAATACATTGGGGTATTTTCCCAAAATATCAATAGATGAGGATATAATTCATAAATAAAAGTAAAGATTAGGATATTATTATCTTATGTAAATAGATTGGGGTATTTTTCCGAAAACGTCAATAGTTTAGGGTATTTATCCCTATTTACCCTTTTTAAAATATATTTATATGTTAATTTATATCTCCTCAAATTAAGATGCCCATGACTTCTATGATCAATTTTTGTATAAAACTGATATTAGGAACGTAAACTATTTCATATTGAAATTATATATCTCAATCTATATTATTCCTTCGGTTCCGGTTTACTTGTCTCAAATCTAAATGACACAATAACCAATATCTAAAGTAATAAGAGAATTTAATGGTGTATTAGTGAGTGGAATGTTTGTTTAATTTATTTTTTAAAAAAAGTAAAATGGAAAGAGAGAGAATTCGGAGCCAACATTTTCAAATGATTATTTTTCTTATTTTTTCAGTTAATTATTTACTATTTTAGAAAATGAGACAAGTAAAATAGGACGAACCAAAATGGAAAAGGAGACAAGTAAACCAGGACGAAGGGAATAATATACTAAAGCAGAAACGGGAATCACTGTTGCAAAAGCGGGAAATTTACCGCCAAATCAATTCAAGTCATACATGTAATATTAGTACTGTTGTGAATTGAAGCGATTGCAGATACAAGTAACAAACAATAAATAAAACGACACAAAGAATTATAGTGGTTCGAGCCATGCTCTACGTCCACTCTTCAAGCCTCCACGGTGATGATATTATTATAGTGAAGAAATTACTAAGTTTGACACATTACAATTGGTGGGGAGCAGGGGTATATATAAGGAGATATTCCTAGATACATAAGGAATATAAAACCTACATATGGTAAGATATATCTAAATCGATCTCTAATAGATTTATTCCTATCCAAATCTAATACCGATAATGATTAATATTGTCAAACAAGGAAATAAGATATACACCATATATTTTTCATATCTAGCCAACTCGAACTGCTCCGTGAGTTCCTCAACCTATACGGCTCTACCCACTTCTCTCGAACTCTTGTCGTCGACCTGCTGTCTCATAGACCTACTAGCGAACTACTTTTCGAGCTAGATATTGAGACTACTCCAACAATTCTTCACCTTAGGCTCAATATTACCTCGGCAAGACACCTCCTTTTTAGTTCGATTTCAACAGTTTGATCAATTTCAAACAGTACTCAAACTTAGTACTTGGAACTGGCTTTGTACTCATATTCGCAGGATTATCGAGAGTATTGACCTTGTGCAGCTCGACCTCACCAGCTACCACCACATCTCTAATAAAATGGAACTTCACATCGATGTGCTTAGTTCTCTCATGATGAACATCATTCTTTGTCAGCTGCAAAGCACCTTGATTATCATAGGAAACCTTCATCTCTCTTTGATCAATCCCCAGTTCATTCATAAATTCGAGCAACCAGAGACCTTCCTCAATCGCTTCGGTCAAGGCAATGTACTCTGCCTCCGTTGAAGATAAGACAACTACCCTCTGCAGACTTGCTCTCCAACTAATCGTCGTTCCATACAATGTGATCACAAAACCCATCAACGACTTCCTCGTATTCATACATCATGCATAATTCGAGTCTACGAACCCTTCGACTGGGAGCATTGAGCTCGAACTATGATCCTCGAAGACTAGACTCTTTCCAACTGTCCCTCGAACATACCTGAGGACCCACTCTAGAGCTATTGAATGCTCTTTCCTAGGTTCGGCCATGAACCTGCTAACCATACTGAGAGCATAAGTAAGATCCGGTCTCGTACAGACCATAGCATACATTAACGAACCAACAATGCTTGCATAAGGAACACCTCTCGTAAGCTCCCGTTCCTCCTCGTCGAGTTTCCCAGCAACACTCAACTTGAAATGAGATGCTAACGAAGTGAGCATATGTTATAGAGAATTGATCTTGCATCAATGATTCATCTGCATTTTTTCTTTTGGTAAAGTTGGAGGAGTTAATACGTCATCATCTTTATCCAAAGAAATTGGATTGAATGCAGTCCCTTCATGTACATTTCAAGCCATTCAAATATTTAGGTATGTGCAAATCAATCAACATATCATTAGTCCATCTAATTTGCACATACTATCTGAATTTAAATGTACCCTACTGTCAGAGATGTTACAACACATCATGTGTAGATTCATTGAATCAACAATATCCATTGTTGGAGCTATAATATTTCTATCTTACAAATATGAAAAATCATTATTTCAAGATAATTTAACCGGATACGTGCTTTTGACAATAGCCTCTATAGGATATTCATAAAAGTTTAGGTGAATATCATCCGGTATTTTGACATTTCATTTTCCATCATTGTCGTCACTCAGATCACCATCTCTAATTGACGCAACCCACTCTAAGAGTGCTTTTAATTAAGAGGTTTCAACTTCAGAACTCATATTTATGAGCCACATAATTTTTAGTCAACCTTAAAACTTTTACATCCTTCCATAGATACGATGAATTGATAGTGACATTGACAATTTCTTACCTCTTTCCCTTTGGTAGAACGGGCATATTTGTCTAAAATCACCTCAAAAACCATTGTTGTTCCTCTAAATGGCTGCTTGCATGATAAACTATTCTTAAACTGCATTAGATCCTTTATAGTTCGATCAAGAGTTTCAAAACAATACTTGTGCATCATAGGAGCCTCATCTCAAATAATAAGCTTACAATTGACAATCAATTAAGCTAATGGAGTTCCTTATTTTATTTTGCAAGTTGAATGTTCATTAGGAGTCATTAGGAGTTCCATACCATCATAATCATATACAAATTATACTGTGGAACCATTAAATTTGACATTTTCCATGAGATTCATCTTCAACCCTTGATTAATTATACATAATTGATCTTGCAAATTTCTCGCCAAAGATACAACTGCATTATTTTTTTTGATAAAGTTGGAGGAGTTGATACGTCATCATCTATATCCAAAGAAATTGGATTGAATGCAGTCCCTTCATTCGCATCACAAAATTTAGAATTCCTTAATATTGACAATAAATCAAGTTCGTCAACCTAAACCACACACAAAAAAAAAATCATAGAAAATTTTGCCAAAATAAGATGAATAAAACTAATAATAATAATAATAATAATAATAATAATAATAATAATAATAATA